>PVJA010001483.1:0-125976 GCA_004027025.1 Myocastor coypus | reverse complement strand
CAGAAAATATCATTTCCAAGCTAAGTCAAAGATATTTGATACTTAGAAAGCCAGTGATGATAAGCTCAAGTACCTATGTTACAGAGCTTTTCTGCTGGAGGGCTAAGAATTTAAGTTAACAGACCAAAAATTGGAGAAAAAGAAGGGCTATAAGGATAGCCAATATTTTGGCCCTAGCCCTTCAAGGTCAATAAAGACCCAGGATATAAGAGAACCTGTGCTGTAATGTACTATAACTCAGAGGTGTCCCAAATTTTCTGGTCAAGGAGATTATGGGACCTCAGAGGAAAGGGATGAATGAACTGCAGTGCATCTAAGGAGAGTCACCCAGAGAAAAATATTCTCTCAGGCTTTCACAGAAAGCAAAGTGGCCAAACAATGGCCGTGACTCATCCCGAAGGCTGACCCTAACAACAGTTCTACAAAGTACTGCCTATGGTCCCAAACTTAATCCTGAGAGGATTTGACCGTGGAAGACACACACACACACACACACACACACACACACACACACACACACACAAAAAAAAATGTTTAGCTATTCAGGTCTTGCTTCAACTTGCCCTTGACCACTCAGCAAGAAAAAAGGTGCTTAATTACAATGCATGAAACGCAGAGCTAGATTGGTGAGATGAGTTTTAGGAGGCATAGATTCAATAGCCTCCAACATCACAAGCTTCACTGGTGGCCCACTGCAATTGCAGAACATTTGACTGTGTATATATCTGCTTCCTCTTAGTCCAAAGAGAAGTATATTCTTTTCCTTTATTTATTTATTTTTTTTTTTCTAAGCAACATGAATAGGGAGATGGGTCAAGCCTAAACACTGTACTCTGTAGAACGATTGTGAGGACAATATGCAATATGTCAACTTTCAAAGAAAAGAAAAGAAAAGTAATGTTGATTTAGAAGGGTTAATGTTTAATTGTTTGATCAATCTCATATACCTATATGTATTAATCTAAACTGATCTGATGCTGAAAATATGTAATATAACCATTGTTAAATTTAAACAATAAAAAATTGAAACTTGGAAAAAAAAGGAAAAAGAAAATAGAGGATAGAGTATGAAAAAAATTCAAGGAGAGGAGAGAAGAGTGGACTTTTGCCAATTCTAAATTATAGCTGTTAATTCTTTTATGACATCAATCCTGCTCTGTTGTGACAGGCATGTGTTGTGCATAACTAGAAAAGTTTTTTGTAATAAGTAATTGGATGAAAGGTTGGCAAAAGAGAACTCACATCTTTATGTTGTAATTAAATAATTTTTTCATGATGTATTACATAAAATCATTTGTTAAAATTCATAATAACTATTAAATAAAACAATATTCAGAGTACTCAAAGTGTTGACTATACACATCTTTATGGAGATTTTTTTATGGGGATTTTTTAATTAATGGAAGTATATTCAAACTATTACATTTAGAAGCCCTTTATATATCTGTACTTTATCTGCATTTAAAATATGTATAATAATTAACTTTACAGTGACTTAAAGATTTTAAAATATCTTATCCTGGCAAAATAGAAGGCAGGGTGTACAGAAAGGGAAAAATAATTCAGTTGTATTTCATATAAGTATCAGTTCCCTACAATGAGTGTAATTATTATGTACTACAAATATGCACTAATAAATATTGAAAACTCAGAAAAATTAAGGATTAGAACTAATATTTGTCACAGATATTTGTGATTTAGTCATTGATCTTAACAGTTTTACATTAGAGACACTAAATCAATATTATTTTTATTTGTAACACCATTCATTCTGGAATAGATTTACAGTATTTCTATTTCTTCCAACTATTACCCAGCCAGCTATTCAGGCAGCCTGAGCCAGCCAAAAAGCAAACAAACAAAAAAATTCTTCCAAATATTTGTCACAGTATTGACCAGCTGAGAAAATTTCAGAAACCACAACAAAGACATGGGTAATGATACAAATTGAATAAAATTTGAAACACGACTTACTTCTCAGACTAAAGTTATACTTTTTATGACATAGGAGGGAAAATTTCCTCTTTTTGTTTCAAATTGAGACCCTTAATGATAGGTTGACTTTATGTGTTTAAATAAAGATACCTTATTTTTCTCCTATCTTTTATTTTTTCACTTGCTATGATTACTTTTATTCATGGTTTTTAATGCACTTTCTTTGTTTTATATATCTCTATTTTTAATGATTCCCATCCCTCTATTAAACATTTAACTAGAAAGAATTTTGAAATTTAAAAGTTGATATTTGTAATTATGTCACAGAAGAAAATTATTAACACTTCTTGGTAATCATATTTAAAATATTGAAATAATCAAGTATCAGTACCTTTTAAATTGGCATCAGTTATGCTAAAGTGAATCTCAATGAATCCATATATAATTTAAAGGTTTAGTTACTGATAAAAATAATGGAATTTATTAATTTTCTGTTGGTTCCTTTGTTGAATCCAAGAGGGACATTTAGACATTTAGGTCCTTCTTAAATTCAAATATATTTCAAAGCTAAAGTATTTCAACTTTTGACTTAAAAAAAATTCTATGTCATTCCTGGCTTAAAATATCTTAATATTGTCCAGTTTAGAAAGAGCTATCATTTTTTATGAATATTTTTGAGAGTAGGAAAATTTTTCTCTGTCCGTGTGTGCGTGTGTGTGTGTGTGTGTATGTGTGTGTGTGTGTGTGTTCCGTAGCAACCAAATTTGTAGTGTCTTCAAAACATAAAAAAAAAGTATAATAAAATTTATTTTCAAGTATGTTTTCTGGGGAATAAGATTCATTCAGGATCAGGAAAAAGGTATAATTTCCACTAATAGAAATATTAGTAAAGGGTAATTTCTAAAATATTTACGTGAGTTTTCAGTGTGTAATTGTTCAGTCTAAAATGTTCCAATTGGTAATTATTTTTGATGGAATGGTAGTTTGAATGTCTCTGAATTTTTCTCTTGTCATGCTGATTAGATATTTATTATCTTTCATAGCTTGTGTTTGGATGCACCCACAAAGGCTCATGAAGTTGTGAGCGGAAAACTTTTCAGAAATAGCTACATCAAGAGCTTGTGATTTAATCATGGTCTCATGCTGGGATCATGGTGTGAGTGCTGCACCTGCCCAAGGCACAGACTGCCCTACAATGTGAGGACTGGTAAGAGGCTTGCTTTCTCCTCTTTTCTTGTTTATATTTGTATCTTTCATCACGAGGAACAGTGGTGCCTCTGCCAAACTACTCTGCGTTAGAGCCAGCAGATTACAGACTGCAACCACTAAAAACTGTGAGCTACATAAAGCTTCCCTGCTCTAACCTTGTGTATCAGGTATTTTTGTCTCAGCAATGAAAGAAAAGTAGGACAAAATTTGGTACCAGAGTGAGGTTTTTCTTGTGAATATTTCTCACCATATAGTTCAGAAGTCTTTAGGAATGGCTTATGGGAGGAGTTTTCAATCATTTGGAGATACCAACTGAAAAAGTAGAGATGGAACAACTTACACTGTTCTGTATGGAAGACTCTTGTCAGGGCTCAGAAGACCAGAAAGCTGGTAAGGGTCAGGCTCACGTTTCTGATGGAAAGAAGGTCTTCAGTGGTTGTTGGCCTCTGGAAGACATGTATTATGCCTTGAAAAAAAAGCTTTATCTGAACTTTGCTCATTCCAGAGTGTTACGGTTTGTGTATCAGGGTCCTCCCACAGCCTCATGCTGTCATGGGGCAGCTTCTGGAATTTATAATTGGTTATTGTAGAAATGGGTGCTCCCTCTCCACTGGGGTAGGTGATTTGCATTTCAGTGTAAAGGGAAAAAAGTTAGCTGTTAAACAGCCAGCTCTCTCTTCTGGTACTCTTGTTCTTAGCTGCTGCCATGAAAGGTCGCTCTCTGCCATGTGTCTGCCTTGGAACCAGCTGAATATGAACTAAAACCTCCAGTAACTGTGAGCTAAAGAAACCTTTCTTTCCCTCATTTTGAGTGTCAGCTTGTTATGGCTTATGTCTAGTTCTCCCCCCAAAGCTTTATGTGGTCATGGGGAAGGTATTTCTATAGATTGAGACTTGACTCATGAGTCACTGGGATTATGTGTTTTTGTACTGATCTAGAGTTTGAGACTTGATCGATGATCCCTGGGATTATGGGTGTAGCGCAAGGTGGATAGCCTGAGGTAGAGAGCCTGAATGTAATATAAAAAGAGAAAGAGAGACAGACTTGAGCTGTTGTTCTCTCTCTGCTCCCTTGGTTGGTCCAATGTCTCTGTCGCCATTGTTGCTGTTCCGCCGCCATGAACTGCTGCTCTCTGTCATGTGCCTCTCTGCCTTGGACCAGCTGAATATGGACTGAAACCTCCACAAAGTGTGAGCCAAGTAAACATTTCCTTCCTTTGTTTTAAGTGTCAGGCATTTGTCCCAGCAATGAGTAAGAAGTAACTAAGACACAGGTTTGTCCCAGTAATGAGAGCAGAGTAACTGAGAAACAGAGACTTTGGCTGAGACTGATATTAAGAGTGAAGACTGATTAATCTGGCAGAAGAAATGTCAAAGCAGTGAATATTGATGCAGTGGTGTGACTTCTGTTAGTACTTTTAGCCAGATTTGTATTGATAATCAAGAACAAAAATCTCAGCAGAATGATTTAAAACACTGTGAATTTGGCAAAAATGAAAGCTTCAGGAAAGTCATGAACTGCAAGGATAGAGCAGAGGCGATACTGACTGCTGAGAAAAATACAGAATAAAAATGATGGCCTGAGGGCACCAAAAGAAGAGCAGGCCTCCACCCTGTCTAGCCTCAAAATTACAAAAATTAAAGGCTTTGCTGTGAGAAGAAATACATGTATCACTGTTCCAGAACAGCAGCAAATGCACCATCCTCCAAAATGGTAGCAGCATAGATACTTTTCCCTGCACAACTGGATGCAGAGTGCCCAGTAATACATCCTGCAATTTTTGCTTTAACTTTTCTATTTTTCTGTACTGGGGATTAAACTCAGGACCCGTGCTTACCAGACAGGAACTTATTCTATTGAGCTATCTCCCAAGCCCAACAATCCATCTTCTTGATGCAAATAGCCAAGTGATAGAGAAGCCTAGTGACAGCTCCTGCAGGCAGAAATCCTTTGCATCATCTGTGCAGCACTGGTTTTAAGTGCATGCAGAAAGGAAAAATTGTAGCTTTAGGCAGAGTTAGATCCAGATTTCAGAAGGCACGTGAGACTAGGAAGTATCCCTGATATGGTAGGGCATGAAGTTGTAAAACTAAAGGTAAAGGTTCAAAGGATACCCCAGATGTTTAGATAAGCCAAGAGCATGGGTCATGTAAGAAAAGGAACTGCAAGAAACGAGCAAAGCCTGCCCAAGGGACAAGCCTTGGGAGCTATAATTATCAGACATACTGCATAGAGAAAGCCATCCAAGCCTCTTGGACTTCACATTTTGCCATAGGTTGCTTTGATACTGCCGATGGAACCATAGGACTTAATGTTTGCCCTGCTGGGTTTTAGATTGCTGCAGCCCCATTCCTTTGTATCACCACGTTTGTGACTTTGTGAATGGAGATGTCCATCTAGGGCCACCAAATGTTATGTTTCAATTTGCTTTTCATTTATACAAAGGCTGATAGGTAAGTTTGTCTTATATCTCAGAGGATACTGGGCACCTGGAGTTTGGACATTTTGTATTAGTTTATAGATGTTATTTTTTGAGAATATAATTTATTTAAATTAAACAGTAACATGTTATCTCCTACAATGAAGTCTTACTTTTTCTAGTTTACCAAAAAAAAAAAAATGTTAAAGACAATAACCTAACTACATGCTATAGGTAACCTTCAGCATTAACTGTGACATATAGCAGGCCCTAGCTGGATTTTTATGTAATACCTTGGAAGCTTTTCAAGTTAAATATATCCATTTTGACCTCTATGTAAGACTGCCCTGAAACCAAAATTTTATTGGTTTTAACTATATTGATTTTTCAATTGAAGATAACATTTCATTCATATGAAAGTTCATTTGTTACAGCTTTCCAATTATGAGCTTCTGCATCTGGATTTAATGTTATTTTCTCTCAGAAACTAAAGTTGTAGGTCAATCTTGAAGAATGGATATAACCACAAATATAGCAGATGCCTCATAAAATTATGTTCCACTGCTTCGCTGTGACCTCTGTCAAGGAAATAACGCTCGAATCCGTGTCAGAGTGAACAGCTGTGGCTGCTGTTGTTAGATAGCCATGACCTGTCCTCCCAAGGGTAGAGCCCAGCCGAGAGGCAATGGTGATTTTAGCAGAGTCAATGTTATTAATGCCAACATAAATCAGAAAATACTGCCTCAAATCGAAAACTTAAATGCTACCGTTCATAAAAAGAAGCAAACTTCTTCTATAATAAATCAACCCAACTTCTGTCTAGATATTTATGGAAATAAAATGATGATTATATAAAGCATTTTGTATCCTTCAAAGCAGATATGGGAGAGAAAGGAGTATTTATTAAGGACATCTATTTTGTTTATTCATAATATACATGTGAATAGGGCATTTCAGATTTGGAGCAAGCTGGAAAGTTCCTATAACGTTTTATACATATTGTATTCAACAATTTCTTGCTTTGTCTTGCTTCAACCTGAGTGGAAACTATGACTTAGCAAAGAGAATAGACCAAACAGGAAAAAGAAAAAGAAGAGATGAAAGGAGAATCTTAGGGACACTGGTGACATTTCAGAATATAACAGGTATCAGGATTTTATTGTAGGTGAAGTAAATCATTTAAAGGCCGAAAGAGAAAGGTGACATGAAAGTATTAGCTTGTACAAGTATCACTTCTAGGAAACATGCTCAGAAGTAAAATTAGAGTGACCACTTGGAGGCTCATGCCATAGCCCAGATGAAGAAGACAGTGGAGTAGAGCAAACGGAACGTAGGAGAAGTCAGACAGTGAATCTACCTGAAGGGTGAGGGGATGTGAGTTCCTGCAGGTGGGATGCTAGGTACGGAAGAACAGAGCCATAAGAATGTTTGCATTCCTTGTAGTCCATTTATCCTATAAAACATTTTCACTAAGTTCTTACTACCTAAGACCTGAATTACTGCAAAGAAGTTCCTATTAGAGACAAAACTTTACTGAAGATATGTGATCATTTTTCTAAGTATCATTTTTACATAGGTAATTCAATATATCCATATTAACTTTTGGAGAGTGATCTAATTATGAATTATGAAAATACCACCCCTTGTTTTCACATTTTTCCATCTCCATTTAAACACCACAACCTTTGAATCCTTCCCTTTCATGTTCCTAGCCTCCTGTAGTACCTTTATGTGTACCAATTCAATTCTACTTACTGGTTGGCACATTTAATTTTATAGTTAGTATGCCAAGAGTATGCTTCTGTTCATCTCACAACTTACAGAAGAACCACAATTTGATTTTATTTTACCCTTATTTTATACATAAGAAATCAACTTGAGAAGAATTAGGTAAATTACTCACTATCACAGTTCTCATGACAAATAGCCTGAAGGGTTCACTCACACACAAGCTGGACTCCACAGCTTGCTCTACTAGGCAACCAGTGAAACTTACTTCCTATGAATTCCGCTCACACTTGATTTTCTCCAAGAATAGAAACCCATTGATTTATTTTTAGGTAAGTTTTCTGGAGCTATGCAATTCTTAAGGCAAAAATCAAGCAAACAAATGTAAACATTAAACAGAACAATAACTATTCAGCAACAATGCAAATTAATTCAATAGAAATGGATAACATATCAAAATACCATCAGCTTGATTGTGGAGGCCACTGAATAATATTTTTGATTAAGTGTCTTAATCTTCTTGTTTGAACGAGATAGGTAAAAAATCAGATTTAATTAAAAAGCCATACTTTTTTATGAAGTTAAATAAAGAAAGTATGCTGAGACCTTCTTAGAAACCAGTAGCAGAAATTCTGTCAAACTTTTTGTCAATTAAATTCTCTCCTTAACATGCACTCTAGGGGGCCAGCCAAATAGCTCAGCAGATTAAAGCACCTGTAAGCAGGTACAGGGGTCTAGGGTTCAATCCTCAGGCCTGCTGTGCTGGCCCTGCCTCTGAGATATGCTGAGACAGCAACTGAGATTGGGCATGGTGGTGCACACCTGTAATCCCAGCACTTGGGAGGCTGTAAACTGGTGGATTACTATGAGTCCAACCTAGTAGTGAGACCCCTGAAAATCCTGTAGATGCTTCCCTAAAAATACAAAAAAAAAAAAAGACTGTAGATGTTTTCTCTTTCCTAGACATTTCCTACTTTTAGAATGATATTTTTTAAGTACGCATACATATTAATTGATAACTGCATATGTTTCTTATATGATCTCATTATCAAAATGGGAAGAAATTAAACAATGGCTATGGATATTACATTCAAAATTTAGAAATATATATTTGCGAGTTCAAACTTGTATTAAAATATTGTGGCATTATGTTATACTAGTAACAATAAAGACCTTGGGAATAGTTTTCATTAAATAATCCAAGTAATAAAACTTCTGTTAAAATGATGAGTGAAAATAAAATCCAATTTTTGTCAATTTTGAGAGCTAAGTTTCTGACTCCTGCAATTTCTGCTATATTTCTGAAGGAAATTACAACTATTTCGCGCATAGGAGACATTAACTGAGAAATGTGTATGGGCATATATATGAACATGCTTAAGTGTTCTGCTAATGACTTCTTCAGACTGGTGACCAAAAGTTGTAACACTGAGATAACTTTTTTATCTATGCTTTTACTTTATGTCCTTATATATACTTTCTCTTTTAGTTTATTTATTTATTTATTCATTCATTCATTTTTGGTACTTTTGAGACACGGTCTCACGATGTAATTAAGGCTGGCCTTGCGTTCACTTTGTAGCATGGGATGGTCGCAAACGTGCAATGATCTTCCTGCCTCAGCTTCCCAAGTGCTCTCTCTTTTAAATCCTTTCCTCTCATTCTTTTCTGTTTAAGTCCAAACCATCTATAACTGCTTTCCTTAATTATCTAAATTTTATTAAAATATCTATCTTTCATGTCATTATGTATAATGTTTTATGCATGTTACGTGTTCCTTTACATACCGTAATAAACCAATAAACAGCTGAAGGAATCAGTTGTAACTCATATAAGATACATTTGCCTCTGTCTTCTTGAATTTCCATTACATGTTCTCTATGTTAGTATGAGATTGTATTACCAACCAATTAAACTAGGATTATACAGAAGCGATATTTAAAAAGATCTTTGCCTCCAGATATTTACACATACTGACTTTGATGATTCTATAAAATAGAGGCAGTATCTGTTTGATGTGAAAGAATATCTATAACAGAAGTCTTATCCTCTAAGAGTAATTATTCTTTGCTGTGTTAATGACAGGTGGGTCTATATATTAGTCGTACACATAAGCGTAGCCCTGTATGTAGCATAGAATCTTTGTGTAATTATCTTACTACAGGTATTTACTTTGCCAGTGTATAAATCCATCATAAATTAGGATAGTCTCACAGCAAAAAATAATATCTGCAATGTAAAACTGTATCATACTCTTCTTTCCTACTTCCAACTGTGGTGTAATTTCCCATCCTTTCATTTTCAAAATCAATATGTTAAAAATTCATGCAGATAAAAAAATTCATGCAGATAATACGGTATTGAGTTTTCCTGTGCACTTGAATCTGTGTGACAGTCATTTATGAGGTTATGACAACTACCCCTTAGAATTTTTCTCTCCTGATCTAGTGTACCTTAGACATTAAATGACAATGAAGAGTATCATATATTGAGCAGAAATCTCAGGAAAGGGTTGGATATGTTAATAAAAGATATCCCTGTTCCACAAGAGAATGTATCTCCCATATTCCATAATATTGTCAATTATGAACATATGATTTTATTTCTTTCTTGAGCAAAACTTGTTTCTGCAAACTTACCACTTTCTTTTGTCAGCTTCATGTGAAAGCATTGCTGCTCTATGGGTTTGCCTTCACTGGTGAACTTATACTCTTAGCCACCTGTTTCTATATACATATTATTTCATTCAGGGAGGCTCTCAGCCTGTTTCTAGTCCTGTGTATGCTGTCTGCTAGTTCATTCAAAGATCAGAGAGTGTGCTACATCTTTCACTTTCATGTGGCAGCAGTAGGAAGAAATTCTTGTGTCTTGAATAACACCTCTAATATGAGAAATAAAGGAAAGGGTACTGCCTTTTAATGAATGTGTTTATACTAAGATTTTGAACTTTGCATATAATGTACAAAAATATTTTAGTTTTTATATATTTCAAACAATATATATATATATATATATATATATATATATATATACAGAAATTTAATGAAATTTTAAGATGTGAAACGTCAGTAAGGTTTTCTATGAGCCAAAATTAAATTTATTGGATTCTAAAGCCTACCATATTTGGTCTCCATCATCCAAGACATAACAATTACTTTTATACCTGATATATGAATCCTCTATGACAAAACTATGCACTAACACCATTCATATTAATATCTGCAATGCAAAATACAGAGAAGATTGATGAATAATATATTCAGGGGATGTTAAGGTATAGCAGTGTTCACTAGTACACACTTATGTTATTCACATACCTTATATAACACATAAATGTTTTAATGCAAATCACCTTAAGAGAAAGCCATCAATCAGTTAATATCACTACATAACTTGATGGATTATTTGACTATCTTCTAAATGATGTCTTCCTTGTTTAGAAAGCTTTACATCATCCAAGGAGAATGCTAGCTAGAGGAAAATGTTGGTTATTATTGCTGTTGATATTCTCAGGAAATGACTGTAATTAAAAACATCACCTTATTCTTGCTGAATTTATGCCTGGCGATTATTAACTGCAAAGAATTTTTTATTGCCCACCAAAACTATGATATTACAAGAGAATTGAATGCAGAATCAAACTTATTTATTCTTTGATTTTTCAAAGTTAAATATAAAGGGGTATAATAATACAAAAAATCTACTGATATTATAAAATAAAATAGTGGTGATTATTAATCTATACAATTTTGCAGTACTAATAAATTGTCTTGCTCATATTTGTGCTATTTACAAACAGCATTCAGTATCAGTTATTTTATTATGATACCCTACTATGTATTAAAAATACATGGGTAGAAGTCTTTCATTTCATAGTGAGAGGGATCTCACAGCCTTTCAAAGTAGTAACAACTGGGATGTGGAAGTTTATTAAAAATGAGGATTTCTGCGGCACCATTCCAGACTTAGTGAATCATAGACTCTCTTTCATCAAGACAATTAGGGAGCATTATATATAAGTAAATTTATAACTGTCAGTATTAGCTATCTCAGATCACTAATCAAAAGAAACAGACTAGCAGAATGGATCAAGAAGCAAGATCCAAGAAAAAAAAATTCCAGAAATGAAAAACATTTTATTCAAAAAGAAATTCATAGACTTGAAGTTAGAAGATGGAAAACAACACTCCATGTAACAAAACCCTCAGCCAAAGCAGAAGTCACTGTACTATCTGAAAACAGTGTCATTTTCAAGCCAAGGTTGATTAAGTGATACAATGTCAATACACTCTTTAAAAATGAACAATAGAAGAGAAAGAGATAATAATAAATATATTAGCATCAAATATCCACATACCCAACTATATAAAACAAATATTAAGACATGAAAGGTAAGATAAGCACTAAGACAATTGTAACAGCAGAATTCAACACACATTTTCATGAACAGATAAACTAGAAATAAGTCAATGAATGTGTTTACACTGACATTTTGAACCTTCATATAATATATAAAAGTGTTTTAGTAGTAACAACTTTTTAGGCTGCAAAGAAAGTAGCCCTATGAGAAGATAACACCAGAAGTTCTGGTTCAGAACTGAACCAGACTTTTGAATAAACTTTTGATATCTACAAAGTGTTCCACCATCTAATGTCAAAATATACATTCTTCTCATTTCTAATAGACCTCATATTAGCTAATAGAACGTACCTAAAAAATGCAAATAAATTGAAATTTACCCATGCAAGTAATCATTACATAGCAATTAAATGTAATTATACTGCAAAAGAAAACATAAAAACTCCATAAACACATAGCAATTAAATAACACCATGCTGAACAACATTTGAACACAGATGAAATTAAAGTAGCAGACTCTGGTGTGACAAATTCAAAATGTAAATAAGGTCCAGAATGTATAATACATATTGTGAAATGGAAAGTAATCGTATTTTTGAAAAAAAATGAAATTAGGAGGGGAAAAAGAAGAATTGAATGAAGGGGAAAAGGAGAAAACTATAAGATTGATATACTGTTAGTGTTCCTTAAATAATTAAAAACATAGGTGCATGGTAATATTGATTGGAGAATATTTATGGCCATATCTTTTCCCCTGAGTAACTATTTTGAAGATGACAATATTCAGTGCATTAACCTTTGTTATCCTTCTATTATTTTGTTATGAAATTCTATTTAACCTGTTTTTTTTTTTTTTTTTTTTTTTTTCGGTACCAGGGTTCAAACTCATGACCTTGCTGGGCAGGCACTTGGGCCACTGAACTATCTCTCCAGCCCTGCAACCTGTTTTCAACAAGACATATATATGTGAAAGCAGCCCTATGGGAAAATTCTGTAGTAGTGAAATTCCATATCAGCAAAAGAGAGAACTCACACATACAACCTAGCTTTCAACCTCATCCTTTTAGAACAAAAGAGCAGGTCAACCTGGAAGCTGATACATGGGGAAAAAAATTATAAAATTAGATAAAAGATTAATGTAACTGAGACTAAGAGAACAATCAAAAGAATCAATTAATTAAAGAGTCCATTCTTGAAAAAAGTAAATAAAGTTGACCTTAAGGTAACCTTATAAAAAAGCAGGACAAAAAGATACAAATGGATGCCACTAGGGATGAAAACATAAATATATCACAGGTCGTACAAAAGTACAGAAGTTTGCCAGTGCATACTTTAAGAGTAGGTAGGTACCTGTGCCCCAGCACCGCCAGCCACCTGAACTCTGACCCCACTTGCCACGCTGAACGACTGGAGCTACGACCAGGTAGGACGTTTCCACAGTGTGCACACCACCGGAACTCTGCCCCCACCCACCTATGCTGACTGACAGGGCCTGCACTCAGCTACAACAGGAAGAAGCTGAGCACAGCAGCCAGGCCCAGCCAGACACATCAGGACGGGAACATAATTGGTACATCTGGACCCCAAATTTCGAAAAGCGCTAACAGCATAGCTTCATCAAAGTGCAGAGGTCATACAACATGATAAAGAGAAGGAGTAAGATTCAATCTAAAGTGCAGAGCCCACCCAGAATAAATACATGAGACACTGCCATGGAATAAAAAGGGAATCATGCAGCCAAAATCTCTGAATTGGTGGCGTCTGAGTTAGACACACAAGTGCAAAAAAATTATAGAGGAGCTCAGATCAGGAATAACATCTCAACTAAAAAAAAAGAAATGTATGAATTAGTAGAACCTGAGGTGGAAAAACATCTGGAGAAAAGGGTAGAGAAAGCCAGAGCAGAAATAACCTCTGAAGTAAAAAAAAGACATCTCTAAATTAATAGAATCTAAAGTAGGGGAACAACTGCAGAAAGATAGAGAAGAGATCACAGCAGAAATAATTTCTGAAATAGACAAATGATAACTATAATTAAACACTTAAGTGCTACTAAAGAAGACATTGATAAAAAAAAGTTAGAAGAGAACAGAAAAATGATAGCCTCCCTTATAATCAATACAGGAAAGAAACAGATCACATGAAATAGTTCCAAAGAAATATACAAGAAAATAAAATCTCAATCTCAAGCTGGCAATACCACATGAACGAAACTGAAGATAGAGTTTCAGATCTTGAAGACAGACTTGCAGCTAGTGAAAAAGTAAGAAAGGATCTCTTAAAAACAACTATGATGCAGGTAAAGATAATTCAACATCTGAACGATGAGGCAAAAATGAACAACGTGAGGTTAATAGGAATTAACGAGAAAGAAGGACTCAATAGAAAGCATATAAAAAGCATATGGGCAGAAATAATAACAGAAAACTTCCCAAATATGAGAAAACAATCAGACATTCTGGTAACTGAAGCATAAAGAACTCTAAATAACAACAACCCAACTAAAAACACAAGCAGACATATAATAGTCAAGATCTTAGAAATGCAGCAGAAGAATAATATAACAAAAGCTGCTAGAGAAAAGAAACAGATTACATTTAAAGTACAACCCATCAGAATAACGTGAGATTTCTCTTTACAAACCATGAAGTAAACAGTAGTATGGAGCAGAGTGTTTTAGGTCTTCCATGAAAACAAACTCCAGGCTATACTCTGCAAAATTCTCCTTCAAGTATGAGAGAGAACTGAAATAGTTCCATGACAAAGAGCAAGTAAAGAATTTCACGATGTCAAAGCCAACCTGACACAGACTACTAAAAAATATGTTAAAGAAGGACCAAAATGACCCGAACTACACAAATAAGAACAGAAAGAACTCACCAAATAGGGCAACCAATGAAACATAGGAAAAAAAAAAAAAAAAAGCGGTAAACAGTAAGTAAAAGACATGTCAATGATAAGTAAACTTATTTTAATTAGAATCACCAACGTAAATGTACTCAATTCTGCAATTAAAAGAAATAAACTGGCAGAGTGGATAAGAAAAAAAAAGTCCAATAATATGCTCTATACAAGAAGCACAATTAACTCATAAAGAAAATTGTAGGCTAAAAGATAAAGGATGAACAGCATTACTGCATGACCCAGCACCTGAAAAAAAAAAAAAAAAGCAGTGGTAGCAATCCTGTTTACAGACAGTCTAAACTTCAAAGCAAGATTGATCATAGAAATAATGAAGGCCACTACATACTGGTTAGTGGAACAATTCAAGACAAAGAGGCAATACTCATAAATATATATGCATCCAACATAAGAGCAACAAGTTATATAAGACAAATCTTAATGAACATGAAAAATCTACTAAACAATGCTACAATCTTAAAAGGAGATCGTAATACCACTTTATCACTCCAAAATAGGCCAAGCAGACAAAAAATCAGCAAAGAAGTCTCAGAACTGAACCAAAACTGGCAACAACTGGACTTGGTGGATATACACAGAGTGTTCCACCAATCAATTCTGAATACACATTTTTTTTCAGCTACACATGGGACATTTTCCAAAATAGACCACATACTAGTACATAGGTCATGTTTAAGTATATTCAAGAAAACAGAACTATTCCCATGCATATTTTCTGACAGTGCAATGAAACTGAATATAAATGACAAAACAAACCACAAGAACCCTAGAAACAAATGCAAATTAAATAACACTCTTCTCAGCAACCAGTGGGTGGCAGAAGAAATTAAGCAATATCTACAATTTAATGAAAATTCAAACACAACCTATCGGTATTTTTGGGATTCAATCAAAGCAGTTCTTAGAGGGAAACTTATAGCTCTGAACTCACACATTAGGAAAACACAAGGGAAACAAATAAATTCTCTCAAGCAACACTTATACCGATGAGAAAATGAAGAGAAAGCAAAATGAAAAGCCCAAACACTGAAGGAAATTATAAAGATTAGAGCAGAAATCAATTCAATTGAGACAAAAAAAAAAATACAAATAATGAATGAATCAAAAAATTGGTTCTTTGAAAGATTAAATAAAATTGATAAGCTCCTAGCTAACCTCATCAAAAAGAGGAAAGAAAGGACTCAAATTCAAGCAATAAGGAATGAAAAGGGTGAAATTACTAAAGACACAGCAGAAATTCAGAGGATAATAAATAACTACTTTGAGAGTCTTTACTCTCACAAAATTGAAGACACAGATGAAATGGACAGATTCCTAGAAAAGTAGAAATTACCCAAATTCAATCAAGAAGATATAACAACTCTCAATAACCCAATAACAGCCAATGAAATACGAAATGTAATAAAAAAAAACCTACCAAAACAAGGGAAAGTCCAGGACCTGAATTCTACATCAAATTGACATAAGATAGAATACCTACACTCCTCAAACTCTTCAGTGAAATTGAAAAGGAAGCAATCCTGCCAAAATCATTCCTAAAGGCAAGTTTTACAATACCAAAACCAGAGAGAGATGCAACTAAAAAAGAGAACTCCAGGCCAGTTTCTGTCATGAACAGAGATGGAAAAATCCTCGATAAAATCTTGACAATAGAATACAGCAAATCATCAAGATGATTAAACAACATGACCAGAGATGTAAGGATGGATCACTATAAACAAAGCTATAAATTTAGTATACTGCATCAATAGAGGCAAAGCCAAAAATCACATGATCATCTCAATTTATGCAGACAAGACTTTTGACAATGTACACACTCATTCATATTCAGAGTCCTGCAGATAATTGGAACAGAGTGTCTCTACCACAGTCCAATAAAAGCCATCTATGACAATCCAACAGCTAACATAATTCTAAAAGGAGAAAAGCTGAAGTGTTTTACTTTCAGATCTGGTGCAATGCAAGGATGTCTCTATGAATACTCCTATTCAATGTAGTTAAGGAATCACTAGCCACAATCATTAGAGGAGAGAGAGAAATAAAAACAATAAGAATTGGTAAAGAAGAAGTTAAACCATCATTATTTGCAGATGACATGATAATCTACTTGGAAGAACCAAAGAGCTCCACTAAGAAGCTAAACAAAAAACTCCACCAAGAAGTTACTAGAATTAATACATAAATTCAGTAGTGTAGCAGGACAAAAAGTCAACACAAAAAAGCGAATAGCATTCCTATACATGGATAACAAACACAATGAGAACGAAGTTAGAGAAACAAAACTGTTTACAATCCCAGCAAAACAAATGAAATACTTGGAAATTAATGTAACTAAAGAAGTAAAAGACCTTTTCAATGAAAGCCACAGTACTCTGAAAAAAAGAGATCCTAGAGGGTTTCAGAAAATGGAAAGATACTCCTTGCTCCTGCATAGGAAGAACCAGCATTGTGAAGAGGGCCATACTCTCTAAATTGTTATACATATTTAGTAAAATCCCAATCAAAATACCATCAACAAACATCACAGAACTGGAAAAATCATTCTGAAAGTTTATTTGGATGAGAAAAGATCTAGAATTGCAAAGACAATCCTGGGCAATGAGACAAGGCAGGAGGAATTGCAATTTCTGACCTAAAGTTACACTACAAAGCTAGAGTGGTAAAATCAGCATGGTATTGGCAAAAAATAAACATGGCGATCAGTGGAATAGATTTGAAGATGCAGAAGCAAGTACAAACACACTTAGCCACCTTATCTTTGACAAAGGGGCCAAAAAATGCTTAGTGGAAGAAGGATAGCCTCTTTAACAATTAGTGCTGAAAAAACTGGCTCTCCACATTCTCAAAACTAAAACGTGACCCAGGTCTATTATCATGCACTAAACTAAAGTCAAAATAGATTAAAGATCTAAATATTAAAAAAGAAACATTAAATCTCCTGGAAGAAAAAGTGGGAGAAAATCTTGAACACATTGGGTAGGCAAAGAGTTCATGGACAAAAATCAAAATGCACCTTTTACACTTGAAAGAATCAACAACTCTCACCTCCTATGGTTAAGAAGGTTTTGATCCTCAAAAGAAATTACCACCAGGGTGAAAAAACAACCACAAAATTTCAAAAATATTTTAAATGATAAGTATTCAGACAAAGATCTCCTAAATAGAATTTATAAAAAACTAAAAACCATTAGGGTCCCAAAATTCAAACACTCAATCCAGAAATGAGGATCTGAGATGAGCACACACTTCTCAGAGAAAAAATCTCAACAGAATGGCTATCATAAAGAAATTAATCAACAGCAAATTTTGGAGAGGCTGTGGGGAAAAAGGAATACTTCTCCACTGCTGGTGGAAATTCAGACAGCTGCAACCATTATGGAGAACAGTGTGGAGACTCCTCAAAAAACCAGAACTCTATAGCCCTATTGGAAATTTTCCCTGAAGGAGTAAAAACATCATATAATAGTCACATCTGTGAACCTAGGTTTATAGCAACACAATATTTGTCATAGCCAAGTACTGGAAACAACCAAGATGCTCATTATTCAAAAAATGGTTGAAAAAAGTGGTATTTTTATAAAATGGAATATTACTCAGATATAAAGAATGACAAACTAGAAGAATTCTTGTATAAGTAGATGCATCTTGAACATATACTCATAAGTGAAATAAACCAGACCTTCATGTGTAAATATTGTATAGTCTCTCTAGTGTAAAAATTCAAAAGAAGAAATAAAAATGTAGAGGCATAACACAGCTGAATGGAAATCAAGGACTGAAAGTTTAAACAGCGAAGTGACTGCAAGCAGAAAACATAGTAAACATGGCGGGAGTAAAACCATGCACAGGATGTACTACGTAACTGTCTTAAGAAGCTCCAAAAGGTTTATCATGCTGAGGATACCAATGTGTAACACTAAGACTATTCGTGGAATGCTTGTCCTTCTGGTCTTTTAGATGTGTGCTGCTTCTAAAGTAATTTTAGTTACTGCTATATTCTCTGTCAAGTAAAAGGTTGGTTTTCAAGAAAACAAACAGTATCAAATAAGAGGAAGAGACTAGGAAAAAATACCGAAGGATTGACAGGCTACAATTTTGTATATGCTTAGCTTTCTATCTTATTGATTTAGTTATTTTCAAGGAAAATCCTGGTGGGATTTGACTGACTTTGGTAGATAGAGAAGTTCCATGTTCTGTTGTACAGGTCTTACTTTGACTTGCCCTTTATCACCCAGCAGGAAAGTTTAATCATGAGTCATAAAATGTAAAGCTAGATTAGAATGCAAAGCTGTAAAAGGCTTAAATTAACAGCTTCCACCATTGTCAGTTTTGCCAATAACTTACTGTGATTATGGAACGTTTGTTTCTCTTATGTCAATAAGAAGAAAACATTTTATACCAATAATGACTAGAAAAATTATCTCGTCTACATCCTTTGCCCTGTATAACTACTAGGAGGACAACAATATGTATTTATCAAATACTGGAAATGTACTACAAATGTGTTTTGAAACTGTCACATTGTTAATTTTTTATTAAATGCAATAAAATGGGAAAGAGGAAAAACATAGTAGGTAATATAATAAGATAGAAAACAGAAAAAATGGACGGATTTCTGCATACATATGAATTATAAAATTGAATCAAAAAGATATAAAAGTTCTAAATAAACATATTATTCAATGAAATTAAAGGATAAAACTGTACCAAGAAAGAAAAGCCCAGGTGTTTGTGAAATCACTGCTTAACCCTACAAGAAATTTAGAGCAAATAATTACATTAATGCTGAAATTGTTTAATGAAATTCAAAGAAGAAATATTTCCAAAATCATTTCTGGAAGCAAGTACTGTTGTGATACCATAACTAGGGAGGAATCCAGTACAAAAAGAAAACTGCAGACCAGTGTCCCTAAGGAATATAGGTGCAAAAATCCTCACTAATGTACAGGTGAACAATGCAGCAGCATAACATAGTGAAGATTATACAGCATGGTGAAGAACAATTTTATCCAAGATTGCAGGGAGGATTCAATAAATGCAAATCAATAAATGTAATGCATCATATTAGCAGTCACAGACAAAAGTCACTTGGTCATTTAAATAGAATAAAAGAGAAAGAAAGGCATTTGACAAACTTAAACACATGCTATGATAAAAATCCTACAGAGAACTGAATGTGTTGTCTTTAATTCAATTAGATAAAAGTTATTTATGACAGACCAAGAGTGAAAATCATGCCAGCTGGTCAAAAACTGAAAGATTCTTCTCTAAAATCAGGAAAAGGACAATTTGTATACAATACAGTTCTGGAAATCTTTTGTCAGACAAACAAGGAAAAGAAATAAAAATATAATGATAGGAAATAAAGAAGTTAAGTCATCCTTATTCATGGAAAATATCACCTGCTATGTAGAAAACCTAACAAAAACCACCAAAAGACTTTTTAATATAATAACTAAATTCAGAAACACAACCGCACACAAATTCTCAGTCAAAAATCAATAGACTTTGTCTGGAGAGATAGCTGAATAGAATAAGCTCTTCCTGGGAAGCGCAGGGTGTGAGTTCAATCCCTGGTTTAAAAAAAATCAATTGCCTTCCTGTACATGAAACATAAACTCACTTCTAGGGAAAGTAGATAAATAACACTTCATAATCACATCCAAAAAATATGAAATGCCCACAGAACAATGTGAAAGATATTGACATTGATAAAAATAGTACTATGTAAAGGAGATAAAATAGAATATAAAAAAACTAAATATATTAGTTGCCCTAGGGTAGGAAGTATACATGGCTCTACATCCCAAATTGTTATATAGATTTAATGGAATCTTAAAACATCAATGCATCACAAAACTAGAGAAAATAAACTTAATATTCATTTGGAATGAGAAGAGACCAATAATAACAAAAACAATTCTGAGCAACAAAGCCAAGACAGAGTAATCACAATACCCAACTTTCAATAACACTGCAAAGTTACTGCAATTAAAACAGCATGGTGCTGGCAAAAACTAACCTAAGAATGCACAAAATAGACTGCAAGATGCAGAAACAACTCCAAATCTATTCATCCACCTCACACTAAACAGAGATACTCAATACCTTCACCGGTGCTCAAAAAACTGGCTTCCCTTACATTGAAGATTAAAACTAGACCCATATGTTTCATCATGCAGTAAAAGAAAACACTGAAATAGATAAAACATAAATATTAAACTAGAAATATTAAATATGGTTTAAGAGAGAATAGTTGGTACTCCTAAGACATTGAGGAGAAGACTCTAAAGCAACTGCTGTACAGCAAATTTTACAAAGTATCTACAAGTGGGATCTCATGTAATTAGAATACTTTTGCACAACAACAACAAAAAACACTAACAGATTGAGGAGACAACTTACTATGTGGAAACGTATTTTTCTAGCTGTTTTTCAGACAAAGGAATAATTACTGGTATATATAAAAATCTCAAAACACTCAACCACTCAAACCTGAAGACCCGATACAAAAAAAAAAAAAAAAAAAAATCTGTAATGAAGAAGCAGATAGAGAAAATAAATATATGAAAAAAAATCCAACATCACTCATCGGATATCTGGAATCATGAGTTTTCTCTCACTTCAGAAAAAATGGTTGCTGTCAAGAGTTCAACCAATACCAAGAGTTGAAAGGAATGTGTATAAAAAGAAATGATTCTTCACGTTTAGTGGCAGTGTAGACTAATAAAACCACTGTGGATGCATGGATTTCTCAAAACAATAAAGCTGGAATTTTCATTATTCCTATGGCATCTTCATGAAAATCATCATATCACATAAATATATCAACACCACTTTTTTTTTTTTTGTCTTTTTGAGACAGGGTCTCGCTATGCAGTTGAGGCTGGCCTTAAGCTTACTTTTGTAGCCCAGGCTGGTCTCAAACTCGCACCAATCCTCCTGCCTCAGCCTCCTGAGTGCTGGGATTACAGGCATGAGCCACAATGCCCGGCTCAACACCACTTTTGACAAAAGCAATTTGTAATAACTAAACTTTGGAAATAGTCAAAATGTCCATCAATTGATTAATGCATTAAGAAGATATAGGATTATTTTTGTACAATGGAGTATTATTCTTCCATAAAGGATAATTCTGAGACATTTCTAGCTATATGGTGGCACCTTGAGACCATAAACTAAAATGAAATAATTCAGAGTGAAATTTAACCTATTGTTTCTCTGGTTTGAGAAAATAATGATGAATCCAAATGTATAGTAGGCAACTTGCAATATAGTTCAGTGGAGTAATTGCAGGGGCAGGGTTTTGATCCCTGGAACCATGTGCTGTGCTGGTCCCATCTCCCTCAGCATACTGAGCTGGCCACTGAGACTGGATTTGATGGCACATGCCTATAACCCATTTCTGGAGATGTTGAAAACTGTAGGATGACTATGAGTATGAGCTGGATGCTGAGACTCTGTACTACATACATTTTTTAAATGTGTAGTCAATATTGGGAGATGGAAAGGAAATATTTTAATGAAAAAGAGGACAATGGAGGGGGATAGGAAACGGAAAGAAGAGACAAGAAAAAAGAAAACAGAGGGAAATAATGGAGAAAATCTCTTGTAACTCAGGAGTAGAAGAGAGATTGAAGGGAACAGAGGTAATAAAAAAATAACAAGAGAGATATAGCATGTACAGATACAGATACATTATGATGAATATCAACAATATGTACATATAAAACATAGAAATAACATTGTAAAATAACATCCTCAAAACTTAGAGCTCTATGACTCTTATTTGTCAATCTCATATAACCAATAAAATACATTAACTCATTAAAAATACTATGTTAGAGTGAAATACTCAGGTTGTATATATGTTTTACATAAATAATGTTTATAAGAAAAATTACTTTTTAAGGTAAACAGTGCTCAGTGACTTTTTCATGATACCAATTTCTTTTTTATCCATATCTGGTGGAAAATTTTGTGTAGACACATGAGTTAGCAATAAAGTAACATACAATTGTGTTTTTAAAAGTTAAAATTTATTCATTTTCCATTATTATACATTGTGCTATTTCTTGACACCCTAAATATATCTAATATGAGTTCTACTCATTCAGAGAACTTAGGTTAGGTCTGGATATGGCGCAGGCATATAGACCAGACATCGTCCTCTAGCCTTGGGGTAATTTGTAAATGATGACTTTCGCCAAGTATGGTTTCTAACAGAATTTTAGTCATTGCATGATCAAATGAGGAAAGAGAGAAATAATTTTTAATTTTATTCATGGGCTAAATTGTTTTATATATTATTATCTGCTTCAAATAAAAAAAAAAAAAACAATATAGCCGAAATCTAAAACGTGATGGAACACCCATCTCTGACAAAACAAAATAAACAAGAGGATATAAATGAATAACTATTTTCTGTGAGAAAATGTGTATGTGTGTGTGTGTGTGTGTGTGTATCTATCTATCTATCTATCTATCTATCTATCTATCTCTCTATCTCTCTATCTATCTCTCTATAATCTACTTGTCTATCTATCTATCATCTATCTATCTATCATAGTTAGGATAGCTATGTAACTACTTTCTCTTAGTTCATTGAAAACAAATGTTTGTACTAATAGTGCTTAGGCAAGATGTCATATCAGCATCTTGTACTCTGAGTAAATATTACAGATGTAATATACAATGTATTAATTATTGCAACTGTCCTACTAATCTATTTTAAAACTCTCTCTTTGCTATTTCTTTGTCCTTAAAATTAATTAATTAATTAATTTAAAAATATAAAATAAAAAAAAACAAGCAGATCAAACATGTAGCTCAGCTGCAAATCATCTGTATGGCAAACACAAGTCCCTGAGTTCAATTCCCAGTACCAAAAGAATGCAATAGTTCATGACAGATGAAATTTGAGAAAATCCTTTGATAAATATATATGATTATGGAATATGTTTTATCCAAAATTTTTCTCAAAGCATTCTAAAATCAGTATCTTATTCATAGATGGTTGTTTAGCTTTCAATCATTGAACAACTACCCCTAAAAATAAACTATCAAATAGCAATTGTGCAAATCCATTTTTTTCTTTTGCCAAAATTACCCTGTTAAGAAAGTTAAGTGTACTTGATTCTTCTCTTTCATGGGTAAGATATATTTAGAATCTAAAGTGAATATTGGGACTAGAGAGTTAGTGTCATGGTCTATGTGCCTGCCAGGCAAGGGCAGTGACCCAGGTTCTATCCCCAGTACATTACATGTTGGCCCTGTGTCATGATGGCCTCTGAAATTGGGGATGGCGGCACATGCATGTAATGCCAGTGCTGAGAAGGCTGAGACAGGAGGATCAGTATGACCAGAGCTGCACACTGAGACCCTGTGCCAAATAAATAGATAAATAAATAATTTTTAAACATATAAATAGGTAAATAAATAAAGTGCGTACTATGGTCTATGTGTCCTTCTTTTTGATATATATTGAAGCATCAGTGTGTGTAGAGTTTGGACTTAATTTACATATCCCACAATTGTATGGGGTCTTTTTTCTTTCCTTTCTGCAACGTGTAGCCATTTTTTAGTGTCAATAAGAGCAGTGTGCTTAATACAATAAAAGAAATTTAAAGGTAAATATTGCTTCATGGAGAAACATTTTGAGTTGCCATGACCATATAGCTAGAAAGATATCTGGCATGATCATTCGGTGAATCATTCAGTAATTTCTCAGTAACTGTCCTTCTTTGATTGTTAGGTCAGTTCTAATGTCAAGAAATATGTTTGTCTTATGTATAAACAAAAGTATAAATTTGGAATTATTATTTAATTGTTTTATTTTATTTTATTTTATTTTATTTTGCAGAACCTGGGATTGAGCTCAGGCTCTGGTATATGCCAGGCAAACTCTTATTCTACTGAGCTATCTCCCCAGCCCCAATTTAATTATTTTGAATAAGTATATTTCACAATAAATAACAGTTAAGTGAAATATTCTGACAAATATCCATGATTATTGAATAGAATTTATTACAGATTCTCTTACTGAAGAAAACCCGCTATGCTGATTTTAGACTATTATTGGTTTAGTGTTAAAATTGAAGCCAGAGATTACAGAGGTTAGGCTCTTTAAATTTTCTAAATTTATTCATCTTCAGGTCTAAGCACAGGAAAATTGACTAACAAATACTAATAAATAAACATCCATACTTAGGAAACCAGTGCTATGCACACATACACACACACATACTCATATACAGAGAGAGAGATAGAGACAGAAAGACGGGGGAAAGAAAGATAGATAGATAGATAGATAGATAGATAGAGAGAGAGAGAGAGAGAGAGAGAGAGAGGTTATTTACAAGTATATGATTGTATTCTGGTGATGTGATAGAGGGGAAATGTTTGAAGTAACAGTTTAAGATTGTCTCAAAATATTTAACATGTCCCTAGCTCCATTTTCACTGTCCAAGACCATATAAACAATGTTATGGAGTGAGCTTGACATGATTTCTGCCCCTCACAGAGTGAAGCATGCTTGATGCCATCCTTTCACGCTTCGCAAGGCAGTCTGAATTTGATGCACATCCAGATGCTCTTGAATTCATGTGTGCTCTTCAGACACAAATCGTAACACGAAAGATTAACAAGGAAAAATGTCCCATTTGTATTATTTGAGCCATTTACAGAAAGTGAAAGACATGGGCTCTGTGAAGTTTCAGTGAAATCCTGGATATTATACTCTACATAACTTCCCAGTTTGGCAAATCACAGAACTTACATATATCAGAAGGTTCCAGGAAATTATCTTAGTTATATTTTACTGGGTTGATATGGGTCTTATCTAAAGTAAAGGATCAGATAAGCTTTTTGAACTCTATTTCCTTTAGATAATTTTATACTCATAAAGCAAAATAAAATGTCATAGACAGTGGACAGTAAATGACAGGGAGCTGGGAGACAACTCAGTGGCATAAGCACCTGTCCGGAAAGCACAAGATGCTAAATTCAATCCCTAGTACCATACACACACACACACACACACACACACACACACACACACACACACACACAAAACCAGAGATTGTAAATGGTATTTGTTTTGTATAGAAAGCCCTTCTAAAACTAAGAAAAATTCAGGGACTGGGGGTCTGGTCCCCAGATCTGCCATGTTGGCTCCATCTCTGGGGCATGCTGAAACAGCAATTGAGACTGGGCATGGTGGCACACACCTGCAATCCTAGCTCTTGGGAGGGTGTAAACAAGTGGATCACTATGAGTCAGATCTAGTAGTGAGACCCCAAATGCCCTCTAGACCCTTCCCTAAAATACAAAAATAAATTTAAAAATAATAATACAAATAAACTAGAAATATTTTGGAGTAAGGAACCTTTCTTTCCAATTTTTCAACTTTGTATTCTGTCTTCACTAAATAACCCCCAACTACATGGCATTATTAAAAAAGTGACTTGATTAAAAACACAAAAATGTGTAAACAGCTGAATTCACACTATTAGTAGTCTGTGATTATTCATTGGCTACTTGTATGGAGTACCACAATATAGGCAAATATTGTAAATTAATGGCTGCCATTCTTCCTCAGGTAGATAATATGTGTAGTTTCTTAAATTTTTCGTAGAACTTGTATAGTCAAGGAGTAAAATTTAGGGTGACCCATAAAATGCTTTGCATTTTACATAAACTAGCAGAATTTTCTACATGCAAATTAGACTTATGGTCTACCACTTTAGAACATCAATATTAAGTAGAAAACTAAACAAATTTCTATGGGTTTAGAGTCAAAAATCTAAATTCAGGATGTCATAGAAATAGCCTCCTTAGAGAGTGGCTATCTAAATTACATTCGTGTTTCTTTGTAATCCATGAGCCATAAGGAAGCAGCAGGAAATGATAGAAACAGATGAGTGTGAGTACTGAAAGCCAAGCGGTTGTTTTCCTTTCATCAGAGAAAGGTTTGGTCTGCAGCAAGAGAATGTCAGCCAAGAATTCAGTGGAGAACAATTTGCCATAGGCATCATGAGCAAGTAAGAGCTTGAACTTCCGAAATGTGCATGTGAGCTTGCAGTTGAATGCATTCAGTGACTAATATGATATACTTTCTAAACAGTTTACTAATTTGTATAAATAAAGTTTTATTGGTACACAGTCAAGCCACTAATTGCCATGATTACTTTTACATCATAATTACCCTGATAAATAAAGACATGTGACAGAAACTATTATGGGTCACAAATCCTAAACTGTTTATTTCCCTGTTTAGAGACTGTCAACTAATTGCTGATCTAGAATAAAATAGTTTACTTTAACTGATGTTTAACTACTTAGTGTTAATACATTTTTAGGTTATTAATTTTTTACCAGGTTCTCTTCTTTATACTCATATGCTTTTAGAGATTAATCATTGCATGTTTTCATCCACCAGACTTTCTTTAGAGAATATATTGTGAGTGAAAAAATGAGAGAATGATGAAAGATAGTCTATTATATAGAGAATGGGCACATTATCACACAGAAGAAGGAAAAGTGTTATAGAAAAGTTTATTTTATGTCCACAGGTAGTAAATTCTTATCACTTTTGTGTACTGAAGTAAATATAGACTTATAACACTAGAAAACAAGCTCATATTGATTAGTAACATAAACCAAGATATTATTAGATATCAAGTTATAAACTGATTAATTTCATTCATCTATTTCAAATTAAAATATAGTGACATTATTACTGTCATTTTTATATACATTAAAATTAACACCAAAGAGATCATCTTGTCCACTTTTTAGTAAATGATGGAGATTTAATCTCAAACAGTTATATTCATATAAAGTGTACTGAATGACTATGTATCTCTTGTAGTAAGGATTAGAGTGAATAGTCAAAAATAAGTATGTCTTCATATAAAATTCGGACAGTTAGAAAGAAGAGTTTTAAAATATCAAGCAAAGGTGCTTTGGATAAATGATCAATAAGGAACTTGTAAATATATTAGCTGTGTTGTTGTTACACAAGATACTTGACACTCAATATTTAAAGAAACCTTTTGAAGGTTTAACTGGCATGAAAGAAGAAACATCCTGATAGAAAGATGTGGAGAACAAAGCCACTCACTTCCTTAAAGATTGAAAACAAAATACAGGGGAACAGCTCATAAAAGGAAACAGCCAGGAATCAGATATAGACCGCACGCTCATGCCGTACTGACTCATCCATACACATATATATGTGTTTTAGTCATACCCTGGGTAGCTCCCAACTGTTCTCACAAAATTTGCAGGTGGAATTTGTGATTGCTATCTCTTCTTCTTGGAGTTTTTCCTCAACTAGTATGTAGTGATGTTCTTTAACATTTTGATTATTTTTGGATTAAATTTTATGTTGTCTGCAGATAGAATGACTGATGCTGCTTTTCTTTGGGTTTCTGTGTCATGGAGAAATATTTTTCATCTCTTGGCTTTTAGTCTATGAGTTTCTTTTTGGTTTAAATGTATTTCTTAAATACAATACATTGCTGACTCTTCCTTTTGGATTAATTCTGCTACTGTTTCTTTAGATTGGTGACTTGAGAAGGCTTATACTGATAGTTATAACTGATATTTATGAGATCTTTAATATTTTACCCCTGAATTTCTCCTCTGTCTAGCTGTTTCCCCTATCTAAAGGCTTCTTTTTATTTGTGTTCCTGTGATTGTGGTCTTGACCATCTCTTTGTAATATGTCTTTCAGTGTATTCTGTGGACCTGGTTTTGTGGTCATACACTTCTTCAGTTGTTCTTTGTTAGGGAGAAATCTTGTTTTTCCACCAATTTTAGAAGATAGTTTTGTTGGATACATCAATTTGGGTGTGCGGTTTTTAGCTACAAGACTTAAAATGCTTCACGCTGAACTCTACTTGACTTGGAGGTTTGCATTGTGTACAATTCTGTGATTCTGTTTAGTTTTCCTTTGTACGTAACATGTTTCTTTTCTCTAGTCACTTTTAAGATTTTGTTCTTGTGCTGAATTTCTGGAATCTTGGTTATTATGTGTTTTGCTATAGATTTGTTTTGACTATGACTGTTAGGAGTGTTACATCTTTCATTTACTTATTTGAAATTCTTTATCCATGTTTTGAAGTTTTTGGCCATTATTACTGTAAAGATGTTTTTAATGCTTTTGCAGTGCCTCTATCTTTCTCACTGATTTTTATCTATATTATTCTTCTTTGCTTCATTCAGTAAAGATGGATTGCTTTTTCATGGTCTGTTGTGATTTTTAAGATATTTACTTTTCTGTTTGTTAGTCTAGTTCCTGTCTTGCTTAATGCTATCCTCAACTTCATTCCATCTGCTGCTCTTACTTTCATGGGCATGTCTAATCTCAGGCATTTCCATTTGGATCTGTTTCATTGAGTCCATTTCTTTGTCTATGTTTGACGTTCATGTTTTCCACAATTTTTCGGAGTTGCTCTACTTGTTTTAATATTCTGTGCTGTGTTAATGTTTTTATTTTAAAAGTTATTCATTTTTATACTTAGAGATTATATTTTCTGTAGCACCATCCATTACTTTTTTTTACATCTTGCTGCTACCATGTCAGAAGTTCAATTTGTTTCCTATAACTCTCTTTATTTCATAGTACCAGGGATCAAACTCAAGACCTGCTGCTTGCCAGGCAAGTACTTATTCCATTGAGTTATCTCACTGATCCACCTCTATTTCTTTGTGCTCTGAAGTTGTCCTGCTTGGGATGAACATTTGGGATCATGTTTTGCTTCTTTGTCGTGTTATTTTCTATTCCATTTTGTTTCCTTTGTTGGGGCTTTTAGATTTCTGAGATAGAACGCCTTATCACAGATGTCAATACTTTTATTTGAGGTGCCTGTTCTTTGGGATGTAGCTCACCAGCGCCACCATTCTGGGGCAACGAAGGATGGAAGGAATGCTGACCTATGTTCCTGTCACAGGCACTGCTGTCCCAGGGCAATGGATGACTGAAAGAGTACAGCGGCACATCTCTCACTGTCTCAGGCCATGTGAGGCCTAAGGAAGCATATATTTAATCTCCTCTCACTGACAACTCCACCTCAGGACAATGCAGGGAGGAAGGTGTGTGGCCTTATACTCCTCTCACCAGCATCATGGTCCTATGGCTTAATCAAGTTTCAGTGTAAATATACGGTGGAATACAGCTATGAGTACTTTATGACATGAGTAAGATATGCTTGTCAAAAGATTGATGCAGAATTAAATATACTTTCCAAATAATACCAAAACAAGTATCACAGACAAAAGGAAGATATCTCATATACACAATTAACAGATTTATATACTGTTCTTTTACTCAAAAACTTTATGTTGTACAGTTCCAAGAAAGAGAAAAAGAAATCACTATATAAGTATCACAAAATAAAATCTATTTTGTATTACATAATTTCATTCCACGATTATTTTGTTGTATCACATGAGAGAAATGAAAAGACAAAAGACAATTTTATTTGCTAGACTACAGTACTTAGGAAAAATGAATATTTTCAATATAGGAGAGTATATAGGTTTAGAAAAATATGTGTATATTAAAAATTAAAAGCACAGCAAGCAAATATCCTTAGGCAAAAATGAAGAGCTTATATTAGCCAAGACTTCCTTGGTTTAATTCCTAATTCTCTCCTCTGTGGGCACATCTGGCATTGATTCTCTCTAAAGTTTCTGCCAAGTGAGCTAATGAAATGTTTCTCTGAATAGGTATTATCTGGTTTTCATATACAAACAAATCGTTATATATTTCATATTGCAATTAAGCTATACCAAATTATGCACACATCCTCTAAATATGTAGCATTATTATTAATATTTAGACACATCTGTGTTCTCCAGACATATCTTCACCAGTTGAAGAAATGCTAGAGCATATAACAGAGAAGTATTTTTCACCAACTCAGAAATTATTCATCATTCAAAATAGTGCCAATGAGTGTGTGGAATTTTTCTTTATCAGTTTGTTTATATAATTTCTTATTAAAGAAATCTTTGAAAGAAACACATAGAAGTTCTTTAAAAAAGGAACAAAAATTATTGTATTTTCTGAGAAATAAACCAATTTCTTGAATGATACACTAAAGATTTCAAACAAAGAGAGAAACCAACATAAAACTTTAGAATTTCTGGAAAGTTTACCTTAAAATTTATAATAAAATTTGTGTTTTTATGAGAGTCACCTCTAAATGTTTACATAGCTTGGTTGAACTATAATTAGAAAATCATTTCTTAATGAATTTCAGATAATAATCTCAATCATTATCAAGAACAAGGATCCTTTCTTAGCTAAGTAATAGAATGATTTAAATAGTACATGAGCACTATTTACTTTAGTTTTTATATTATCTTATGCAAGATGTTTTATTTTTCATAGATATTAAAAATAATAATTTACATTAGACCACAGGCCAAAGCTGACAATCTTCATGTTATCTCTATATCTCCAAGTATGTCTGTGCATATATCTAAGTCTATTTCACTTTTATAATCAAAACAAACCTTAATCCCTTGATTTTATGAATAGGAATAAGATTTCAGTTACATGGTAAACAAAAGAAAAATAGTGACATGAATTACATAAAACAGCTTCTGCATTACAAAAGGAAAAATTAACTGTGAACAGTCTATAAAATGGAAAATGTTTACAAATGGTGCATCTATGAAGGAATAAATATGTAGAATATATAAGAAATTAAACTGAGACAATTACAAAAGTAGTAGCAATAAAAACAAAATTTTTAAAACGACAATAAATCTAAGTAAATATTGTTTTAAAAGACAAAGCATCCAAGATTCAAATATGTCTATGAAAACATACAACACCCTGTTAATTATGAGGGAAATGAATGTGAAAATCAAAACAAATTTTCATCTGGAAAATTTAAAATTGATAACACATGAAAGCCAGAAAATAAATTCTGGTACTTTTTTTTAGAGAAAGGAGAATTTTCACACACTATTCATGGAAATGTAATATAATGTGACATCTATAGAAAACAATATAAAATTTCTTTAAAAACTTTCTAAAAATAGAATTTCTGTGTAAGCAGATATCCCCCTATATGGTACATATCCAAAAGAAATGAAATCAATAGGTGAAAAATATGCCTATACTCTTATTTTTATTTAAATAGTATTCACAATAACCAGTACAGCACATGAATTAAAATATTCTTCAACATATTCATGGATTAAAAAATATTAGGCTCTAATAAGGATAAAATCCTATCAATTGTAGTAATATAATATAAATATAAATGCAATTTTATACTACTACTAATAAAATCCTGTCAGTTGCATGAATCTGAAATATACAGTGTCTGGTTAAATAAGCCATGCATAGATTGGTGGGTGACACATGTTCTTACTAATCTATGGAATCTACATTTTCTTACCTTATATATGTACAATAAATGCAGGCATGGTAATTCCAGTATTGGGGAGGCTGAAGCATGAGGATCACTGCTAACTTTTGGCAATCTGGGAAAAGAATTTCAAAGTTAGCCTGACAACACAGCAAGACAAACTCACAACTCAGACAAGCAACTATACCAGCAGGCAAGTAAGCAAGAGATACAGTGCAGTCATTGTACTGAGCTAGAAAACATGAAGGACAAGAAAGCCTACAGTATTTTGCTAAAGGGCAAAAGCTACAACTTAGGGAGGGTAAATAAGTACTTGTGTTTGACTTCGCAGTATATAAATATGATGAAAAATGTTTCATTGTTTATTTCAATGTAGCTGTGAGGATTTTCACCTTGACAACAAAATGCAATGATGAATTTATGTAATGATATATGTACTAAGTGTGCTAATTTTATTATTACTTGATAATATACATGTAACAAAGCATCATATTCTATGCCATAAAAATGTTACTGTCAATTTAAAACTGTGTAAATTAATGTGTTTACTTTAACGGTTATGAAATTCACTGTTGAATTTGAGGAATTTGTAAATTTAATTATTAGAAAAAAGTTGAATATTGATAGATGACTTGGAATTGACTAGAAAAGGAGTGTTTCTAGAGTGAGGTTAAACTAGTATTTGGGACAAGAATGTATAAAGATAATAGTATGTGTGAAAATAAAAAGGAAGTTTAGAGTATGGAGGCAAATGAACGTTAGAAAAGAATGATTTATCTGTGAAGCCTGCAGTACAGAAAAAAATAAGTGACAATAGTAAAATCTGAGATTTAAAATGCTCAAGTTTCCATTAAAACAAAAGTAAGATTTGTGGTCTTTAAAGACCGTAAATAGGGAACTCAGTGTAATGGCTATGCAGTATTTTAAGTGGCATGTCACACTACCTTCAATATATGCAAAGGAGATTAAGCGATGGAAGAAAGACAGGAGATAAATTCAGCCCACGTATTGATTTGTTGTAGAAAATGTGCACTAGGAAGGTGAAAAAGAAATCTAGATTTCTTTTTGGCTAGGCAGATGGTGTTTCGATCAGAACAGAGGGATGCACAGGAAAATATGTAACTCATGCCCTTTTCTTTCTCTGCACTAAACAGGAGAAATATAATATTTTTCAGGAGTAAGGAAATAGTAAACAGAATAGTACACTCCTGAAAAGCAGATTATATAATTGATGAGATGTTCATTTCTACTAGAAGCTCTACACCGGATGGGAGCAATGTGAGGAAACATCATCGGTCTCCCGTGATGCCCAACACAGTGATCAGTCTGGCTTCAGACACACTTTGTCGTATCTCATTGATAGCAGTGTTCACCCTACACCAACTCTGTCTGGGTCTCAGTTTTCGATATGCTACTATAAAAAGTGTAATACTAAGAAAATGAAGGCATTGTAGTTCAAGGTAAAATTATCCATTAAGCCTTTGCTTAAGAAACAGACAGTTCACTTTTTTCTCTAAAAGAGTGTTTTTCTTTTACTTCTCCTGGAGAAAAAAAGAATGAAGACTTCTACCAGTCTCTGTACTAAACTCTTTCTTGTCCATAACGAAAGCACAATGGACAGGTGTCCTCAAGAAACCACATTCTGCTTACACAGAAGCAAATAAAAAATTTATAGGTACTTAATGTAAACAGTGTCTAGTCTGTGGCATGGAAATACAAAGACCAAAAGAACATATGTTTAAAGGCAATGAACAAATTGCTGTGTAAAGGATAGAACAAGCCAACAAAAATTAAAAGAATATCATCTTGGCTCTGTTGCTATACTACTACTACCTACTTCTGTGTGAATAACTAGAGAAGATAAAATTAACACCGTTTCAGCAATTGTAATACAACTGTTTGGGTTTTCATTTGTTTCTCAACAATTGGGTGAAGAAAAACCACTTAATCTCTCAGGGTTTACCAAGTTTGAAAGATTGAAGCAGCATGTACCTAAACTTCGTTCCTCAATTCTTCCTACTGGGTGAGAGTTGCTCATTGACTTCTTGATTTTCTAAAACTTTTCAATTATTTGGTTTAAGCTATTTAATTGAGAAATGTAAAGTTTTTAATTAAAGAATTTATGGAGTGAAACTTCTAAAGATTAGTGTGATACTAATAATACTTTAAAAAAATATTATTATGGCTGGCTCAGCTTGCCCTGGAGGTGGGGCTGGTACAGCATGTAGTACCCAGGATCCAACTGTAGTCCCTGTGCACTTGCATAAGGTTTAATAAAGAGGCACTTTAGACTGCTGAGACATCTCACTGGTCCCTAATAATACTTTTTGACTCAATTATTTACATTTTTTTAGGATTATCAAATTACAATTCCAGTTAATTTGCAAATTTAGAAATAAATTTGTTATTTAAGATTTCACTACATTCACCATGAAGAATACATTTTAACTATAGTCATATAGAAGCACACACACACACACACACACACACACACACACACACACACACATGAACACACACATAAACACTCATGAATTGTATTTTATTGGTTTTCCTTTCTAACAAGAGATAAAAATCTTTTTTCTAAAGTTGTAGTTTTGGGGGCCCGGCAGGATGGCTCAGTGGTCTAAAGCGCCTGCTTGGGAAAGCTTGGGCGGCTGCAGGGACCGCGGTTCGATCCCTGGCACCACACGCTGCGCCAGCCCTGCCCTCAGGGCAGGCTGAGTCGGCCAGAAAAATAAATAAGCAAACAAACAAAAGTTCTGAAACAAGGAAAAAAATAAATTTAAAAAAAGCTGTAGTTTTGAAAGCTGTGTAAGATAACAAAGATGTAATTTCTGTTTAAAATGTACTTAGCAAGGTAAATTTGTAGAATTTACTCACATTCTAATATAGTCTCAAAAATTAACAAAATGCAAATAATGGTTTTTCATTTTGTAGCTCACGAAGTCATTAGATTCTCTTTTACCAAAATATTGTTTTCAAAGTATAACCTTGAAGAAAGTGGAAGCACGATTTTCACAGTAAGAGTAGAAGACACTAGAGAGCATTATTAAATGAATATGTTTAAAGTAATCACACATTTTCGGTAAGTTTTTTTTTTTAAAAGAACACATTCTTTGACTATTGTAATATTAAAACAGTATAGATTGATAAACTAAAAATAGATGTAGTTTTAAAAGAAAGAGGCCAAAGACATATGCCTTGCATTTGAAGGTCAATAGATTCAGTTTCCAAAAGATTAGAATAGATGAGCTCAGAGAACCACATGAAAATTCTTCAATTTCCAGTTAGTTTATCTTTCTCTTAACTGATGGTATCAGTTACAAGACAGCATGTTGAAAAAAAAAACAATCTGTAGGTAATCTGTATAATAAAGAACACAAGATGTCTGCTAAAAATAAGCACTGGTGATGTACAAATGTCTAATAGGAAGCAAGGTGCTTCTCACAGAATTGGTCTGAGACAGAGCACAGCCAGGATACACGTCTGCTGTAGGTAGTGATCTGTGTCAAGTTGGTACATGAAGTCAGCTGACATAGTTGCTAAATTCATTATTTTTATCAGGAATAATTGAAATCAGAAAGCCAAGGTCAGATCCAGCTGCAAAGCCATTCTGAGAAGTAGAATATTCTACATCAATGGGCTAAAGGTAAGTTCATCTGAAGCCCTGTTACCCTTAAAGGATTGTCCTTTAATAAAAGGAGATGTTCTGATAGGATCTGAAGTAAGATAGAAAGGAATTTTAATTTCCTGGTTGACAAAAATTTCTTCTCTTCTACTGTTTTCTGAAGAATGGGAGTAAAGTTGTGTACATAGAATTAGCTCATACCTCAACATGCAAAAGTACCTAAAAGTTCAGGCTGTGGCAATGAAACTGTGTAATATTTCCAGGAAAGGTTCTTTCTCCTAGTTATATTAGTAGAACTTGTAAAAGAAATATCTAGGCAGTATGAATCACAACTTCTTGTCTCACCTTCAGTTGTTTTAATCAATCTATCAGAAATAATGAGTTTATATAGGAAGATGATAGTTTATATCATCTATAGTCTAGATTTAGATTGACTCTATAGGAGAATATAAGGCTTACCCTGAAACAGTATTTTTCTATAAAATTTGGTGATTTAGTAGCAAGATAACTAAGTATTAATAATTTTTGGAAACTAATTATTGAGACGATTTGTGAAGACATTGTTTAAAGCTAATATCTACATCAGAACTGGAAATTTTCAAGAAAAGAATTACAAAGTTTAAGAAGTAGTTGGCTGGACAGTACATGCAAATGATATAATTTATAGTTTTAGCTAATACTAAATTGAGTTTTAGCTTATAAATGCTGCGTAAATTTCATGTAATTAGTCTGTAAGAGCACATTAGGTGGTAACAGTTGACATAAATAAACATGTAAAGACAAATATTCAAAGAAGAAGATGTACAGAAAAAACACTACGTGGATGTTAAACTAAGAATGGGCAAGGGAATACAATTCATGCATATATTTCTGTAGTGGAAATAATTTTACATTTACATGTCTATGAAATCAGTGCCAGTGGTATAGAGAATTGTGAAGTGCAAGCAAAACAGTATTTATTACAAATACATTGCATTCTTTTATCATATTGTGTTCCACTGATATGTTAATGGCTGAACATCCCGTAGGCCAGTATATGATAGCACAGATTCTAGAGGTCAATAATTAAATAAAAATTATCTCATTTCTACCACACTTATAGAAGGTAAGTTACAAACCATCAGAAAAGGGGTTATGTAATTGTGTTTTCTATCTTTTGTATTGGCAAGACCAAAAGTTGTTTATTTCCATTACTTTGTTTTTACCAGCATAAAATAAACATCACAGAAATATTTTAGATTCTGTGTTGTTACTCTTCTCACTGCTGAGACAAACTACCTGACATCCATGTTTAAAGGAGGAAAGGTTTATTATAGCTGATCGTTTGCAGTGATTTCAGTCCATAAGCCTCTAAGCAGGCTGGCATGGCAGAGAAACAGCTTATGGCAGACAGAAAGCAGACATAACATCCAAACAGCAACCAGTAAACTATGAGCCACAAGCAACCACAGCAGCCTTCTTTCTATCCTTTATGTTCTGTCCAGGCTACCCGAATACCTATACCCAAGGAGAAGCTTTCTATTATTACACTCCCAGAACTTTGCCAAATCAGTCAGTGGACTAATTTAGTCATCACACTCCCTTGATCTAGGCATTACACGTGTTAGATCCAGGCACTCTAAGAAGTCTAGTCTATGACTGCATGAGATTTTGAGAATATGTCTAGACACAAGCCATAACAGACTGTAATTGTAGAATCATTGAATTGAAAAAAAAAATATTGAAGATGTATAACATTCTTCAGTTTAAAGGTACAGGAATGATCAAACAGACAATCACTTAAGCCTTAGTGAATTTAACAACTGCTTATATTAAGTAATTACCAAATATAATTTTATTTGTGGAATGTTGACAGCCTGTATGTTTTCATAGAGATTATTTGAAGTAATGAAAACTGATATGGTTATATAGATCGTGTGAATAATAACTGTAGACTAATGATTTTAAAAATATTTATTTTATATTTGGATCACTACATTTACTATTAGGGCCAACTAATTGGTTTTTAATATATTCCAAGTTTGTCCCTGCATGTGCATTGTATTTCAAAGTTTAGCAAGCAATTGCTAAACCTAGTAATAATCTGGACATACCTAAAAATTATCTTTTCTGTTCCCAAGACATAGCATTTCCTTTTGTTTTCTTAGCAGATATAGTGAAATACACTGTGGCTTGTTTTGGATTTCAAGGTACAGCTCACCTCTGGGATCTTCATATCCTTAATAGTGAATTCAACATGATAAGTTTATATAAATTTTATTTTAATAAATACCTGATATTTGTTTATTTATTCATTCATGTTTTAGGGAAAGGTCTGCAGGGTTTTCGGTTTCTCACTACCTGATCAGACTCGTAGTGATCTGCCTATTTATAGCCTCCCAAGAGCTGGCATTACAGGCATGCAACACCAGTCTCAATTACCATCTCATTGTGCTCTGGGGGCGGGGCCAACACTACAGGCCTGGGGATTGAATCCTTGGCTCCTGTGCCTGCTTGCAGGCCCTTTAGTTTGCTGAGCTATTTGGCTGACCCTATGATATTTATTTTTAATGAATTTACTTTTCAGAGCAATTTTAGATTCATAGAGCAATTGAAAATGAAGATTGTGAGACTGTCCCCATGTCCCTGGCATATTGTACATAACCTCTGGTCTTACTACCATCCCTTACCAGCTGGTATGATTTTTTACAGTTCAAGAACCTGCGCAAGTACATCTGCTATTACATAAGGCTCATTGTTCAAATTGTGGTCTATTCTTAGTGTTGCCCACTTTGAAGTTCTGGACAAATTTCTAACAACATGTAGCCATCGTCAAAATAAAAAGTTATTTATATTTTGGTTAGTTCTGTTTCTGTATTTTTATATTTAAAATTTTATTTTAAGGAGTAAAAATAGCAAAAACAAAGATAGAAGAAGAGTAATAAGCAAGAGTACACACAGTGCAGAATTTCAAAACAAGAACAAAAGCTTAACAATGCTTATATTACATATTTTCATCAATCTGTTTAGATTAATAGATATAGGTATGTAAGACGGGTCAAATAATTAAACATTAACACTTTCAATAAGGTTAGTTCTGTTTTTGTAATGCTGGTTTGAATCAAGCACCTGCACACTGAGTTTTATCCTCAGTCATTATATTTTTTTTTATTTTGAGGAAAGGTGTTATTAAATCACTGTTTTACAGGTGAGAATTGATCTTGTGATTACTGTTGCTGTCTCCCAGAGTTGAATGGAGTAATCCTACTGTACTAGAGATTGTGGGTGCAACACCTGTTCATCACGATCCGTCCGTACTTGAAAACCACTAATACCTTACCGGCATCATAATTTCATTTTGTTTGTGCTTCTATACATTCTATTCAAATCACACAGAATATAACATTTTTTAGACTGTCTTCTTTCCGTTCAATAACATGTATGTAAATTTTCTTCTTGTGTTTGTAGTTTGTTAGATTATTTCCTATAAGTGCTGCATAATAGTTCATTGATACACCACAGTCTACTTCATCTGTTGATGGACATTTTATTGCTTCCAAGTTTTGGCAATTATGAACATAAATTAGGGATCAATATCCATTCACAAAATTTGCAGTAAACAAGTTCTCAATTCCTTTTGATAAATAACATGATCTCTGGTGCATATATGAAGAATAACTGAGTCTGTTACAACATACCCTTAGCAGTACTTGGTGCTGCCACTGTTTTCAATATTATGCTTTCACATATGTGTGTGTTTTAAATACGCAGTAGTATGTCATCCATGTTTAATATGCATTTCTTTGATGAGATATGTTGAAAAGCAACTTTTCCATATTCTTAATTGCTAACTTTAATGATCTGTATTGAAAGGTTTTTCCTAACTTTAATGTGTGTGTGTATGTGTGTGTGTGTGTGCACATGATCACACATATGTGTGTGTAAGTGGAAAATAAACCAGGGACTTTGCTCTCAGGTACATGTGCCACCATTTTTCATTTTTCTCAGTCACTAACTTGCCTACATAGTGTTGGAATTCCAGGTCCTCTTGCCACAGCCTCTCTGAATGCTGGGATTATAAGTATGAGCCAGTGCGACTTGATTTTTGAAGCATAAACAAGTGCGACTTGATTCTTGCTTGTTATTTGTATAATTTTGTTAATAAATGTTTCAAGTATATATTTTAGAAAGTTTACTTCAAAACTATGGCTTTTACTTTTATTACATTGATAGTTTATTTTGCAGTGCAATTTTTTGAATTTTGATAAAATTTACCTTGTAAATTCCTTAATAATATGCTTTAATGGCATATGTAAAATGTAATCTTAAAACTCTGCATTGTTTATATTTTCTCCTATCGTTATTAGTTTACATTTTTATACCTAGGTATGTCATACAATTTGGTATGATTTTTGTGAAAATTAGAAGTTCATTGTCTATGTTCCTGTATATGTTTATGTCCAGTTAATCTAGAATTTTACATGGAATATATATTTTCTTTGTTTTATGTTCATTGCTCCTTTATGTAATATTGTTTCACTCTATTTACATGATTGAATTTCTCAGTTCCTTATTTTTCTGCCGACCTATTTATCTATTCTTTTGCATAATCTCTCCTAATTTTTCAAGCTTTCGGTAATTGCTAAGGTCAAATAGTATCTGTGTTTCAAATTTATATTTCTTTCTCAATATTTTCTTAAATGTTTTCATTTTTGCCTCCCCGTGTAATATTCAGTCATACAAATTACTTCATCTATATAATTTTTAATTATTGAATATAAAAGATATTTTTAATTATTGAACATATATAAATCTATGTAGATCATACAAATAAGCTTCATTTTGCTCTGCCTTTCCCATACACCAAATCTTTAGGCAGCATTCTAATAGACAAGTATCTTTCAATTAAATTTCCCTATCTGGATCTGTCAGTGTTCCCAAGGATTCGTGCACTAGGCTCATTATCTTTTCCCTGTTTAATATTTTATTTTTTATATTGTACTTACTAAATTAGTGCATCAATATTAACGCATTACTTTGTCTTTTACTCTTAATAATATTTTAGATATCAGTAACTAAAACAATGCAAAGGAAATGTAACAAGCATATTCTAGATATTTTTATCAAATATATGACATGAGCTACACTGTCATTTATCCACACAAAGCACAGACAGCTGATCAATTATCAATTTCACCATGGTGATGATACATTCTGTATAGCACTAACTGTCCTCTTTCTCTCTGAATAAATCTAAAAAATAGATCAGCTTCCTACACATACCTCTGCAGTGCTGCTATCAGACTGCCTGTGCCTCCATTGATAATTCCAAGTAGTATAGATACAAGGAAGCCTGCATAGGGAAAAGGAAATCAGTTTATCTACCATGTGGTGAGGCATGTGGGAAAAATCAGTAGTATTGAGCTCACAGGAGCTAAGTCACCTTGAATTTCAGGTCCATGAAAAGAGTCACAGGACACTGGCTACTGAGCTAACACAGTGTGGCAATTTATCAGCAGCGCTAAATTTTAAGCACTTCCTTTTTCTCTGTGATTTATTCTAGCAACCTTCCAAACATAACTTGTTGACATTCAATAAGTTACAATTTCTCTGGTTTATACCCCCAAATGCTTGACTAATAGAAACCACCTCTATACAATCTAATTTTAATGCAAATCAGTGTTGTGTAATATTTTGCAATTTAACTGTGAAAATCTTACTGGTTAAAATATTTTAATACTTTTCCAAAGACTTTAATTTTTATAAACTGCTGTTTTCTTTATATTTTTAAGAAATTGTAAATCTGAATAATGTATTACCTAAGTATTGAAATAAAAAGTGTTACGCAAAGGAATCTTTTCTGCAATGTTTTTACATGACATACATATACCAAAAACTTCTAACATGTCAAAGGACTTAGTATATTATAAAATTATTTTTGCAATCTTATTAACTAAATACAATTCCATCTCTAATTATTGCTTACTTTGTCATACTTCCTCTTAAAATGTTATAACAAATTGAAGAACAGAAGACAACATTTGATCTTCCATGAATGTGGGAAAATTCAATGTGTTTTGTAAAATAATCGCAAGTAATTTCACCTATATAAATTAATAAATTTGATATTATGATCTAAGCAAAGGGATATTAGATATTAATTCATCATTTTTAATGTTGCAATCAATTTTGATTTAAATGGTTGTTATGCTGAAAAATTTGTCAAAACAAAATAATGTATATTTTTATTTATAGCATTTACTACATATACAATTCCTTTGCATGCTTTCCATGGTTATGCATATTTAGTAATTGTGTTTGTTGAGGAATGTGATCAGCATATCCCCTGATGAAGAATGGTAATCTTTATGAATAGATTCAGGGCTTTAAAGTAGCCATAAGAGTGCTATTAGTACACTCATTAAAGAGGACTTCCAGAACTGATGTGTGTGTGAAATGTATGGAAGTATTTTGAGGGAAATAAACGCTAACTTTTTTATTTTAATATTCACTATACTTTTTCTATTGTATGTATATTAGAAACTGAAAATTTTAACTAATTTTAATTAATTTAAAATTTTTCTATGTTAGAGAAACATGGTAAGCCTGAGTATTTATTTTGAAATGTGAAAATTTTAATTTTATCTATCTTTGCCCAAAACTAAAGTAGCCCTTAGTCAAAGCAAAATTGCCCGGATACATATAGAGAAAAAATGATATCATGACTATTGTAATAAGGAAACTAGCACTAAACCTAACCTCAACTTCATTGAAAGTGAAAGTGGGAGAATTCATAAGTACCAGAGTTTCTGAAAAACTACAGAAGGAAGTTTGTTAAAAGGGTGATAAATGGCATGTATCTAATTCATTGGGCTTTTATTGAGTCTAAAATAGCCACTACCACTATGCTCCTGTCTCTGCTATTAAGCTATTTGTATTTGCTAACTGGCACTTGTTTCAAATTGGTTCTGTTCAGCCCCCACAGAATACCACAGATGGGTGAATTATTAAGAGCACAAATTTGTTCTCTTATAGTTTTAGAAGCTGAGAAGTCCAAGATCTGGGCACTAGCATCAAATAAGGGACTTCATCCTGTCATATCATTGTAAAAAGCATACATAGACAAATGACAAGGAAGTAAAATAACGATTTATAAGGACCCAATTCTTATGATCATATCCCCACCCCTATAGGAAGCATTGTTCCATGTAACTGATTAGTTAATTAATTAAATAAAAATTATCCCACTAGGGTATTCCCTCATGACTAAATAAAGCAGTTTTTAAATTTCCCATCTCTTAATATTACTGCATTGGACATTAAGTTGATATTACATGAATTTGGGGGTCCATATACTAACAATTGCAAAACACATACAAGTTAGCTTCCTATTCTTTTAAAGAGACAGGAGAGAGGCCATTATCTTCCTTGATGAGTGCCAATGAAAACAATGGTCACTTGGTACTTAACAAGGCATACGTGGTTTGTAAAACTGACAAATGGACTTTAAAGAGAAATAGCAAATATTTGCATCTTATAGGAGAGAAAATAGTTATAATTGCATAGTTTCCTATATTAGATGTCTAAGAAGAGGGAGCCTAGTGACTTAGAATCAAGAAAAAAGTAGTGTATAGATTTAGTGAACGTGGAAGGAAATTTATAAGATAATCTTGGAAAAGCTCTTAAGGAATCTCAGAATGAATTTCAAATTCTGTAAGCTTTTTATTTTCCAGCAGAGACTCAGTTTGATCCAGATTTTAATGTGCAAACAGTTATTATCCAGGCATAGAGTCTTATTTAATACAAAATTTTATTAGGCTTAACCATAAAGTACAGCATAATGAATGTATTTTCTCATTCAATGAGAATGTTTATTGAGTATCTAACAAAAGATTAGCAATGCTAGTTCTGTCTTATTTCAAATAGGCACCCACTATAGCTAAAACATGAGAAGAATATGCAAGATTTGAGCTATGTTGAAGGGTTATGTTGCAAATAATGAACTGAAGAGAGAAAAATACATGATTCTGAAATTTTTAATTATAGTGTGAAATATAAACACTATAATTAGTAGATTTGATATCATATATGTAAATGCACTGAGTAATTTTTTAATAGCATCTAACATATGCTATAGCTCTCATGATCTGGGATTATATAAATGTAAATATATGTGTATATATATGTATATATATGTATATATATGTATATATATGTATATATATAAAGAGAGACAGACAGACAGAGAGACAGAGACAGACAGAGAGACAGAGAAACAGAGAGAGACAGAGAGAAACAGAGAGAGAGAGAGAGATCATGTTCATATGTTCAGGTTACTGGTGAGTGTCAAGAACTCATTAATGTACATCCTAAATTTTATGTAATCCTTCACAAGTCTTGTGAATTTATGGTTGTTCTTGTTTAAGAACTGAGAAAATGGAATTTTTGAGAGCAGTAATTTCTTTTCAAGGTTGTTTAGCTAATTATAAGCTAATAAAACCCATTTATATCTCAAATTTGTGATTTTCTCACTACAAGACACTGTAATCAATGATTTTTCCCATTTATGAGAAATGAGCACTCTGTCCTATTTGTTTAATACCAAAATTGCTAAAAGTTTCTGTCAAGTGATATAGATATTGATTTCTCAGCCATTTGGCAGGTATTAATTTTTTACCATGAGAAAGCTTTTCCAGTAGTTTTCTCATTTAGTTTTTTAATTTTATTAGTGCATACTTGCAGTGCAAAATGATTATTTGCATTGTGGGGAGGTAGTTCTTTGTAAAAGTCTTAAAACACAGAATTATTGTGTGTATGTAGCAAGTATACACATGCTTTTAATCAGAGGTATTATGTGTACATAATCACTAAAATTACCTTTTACTTTATCTTACACATCTCACAAGGGAAGAATTGTTATCGCACTGAAAACATAGAGAAGGAATGCAACAAAATTACTTATCTAACTTTAAATCATAACACGGTGTGTGGGATCTCCTGTAAATTGTTTAGTACCTGTTTTTATGTGTTTTATAAAATCAATATGAGTACTGAGTTACTTAGTATCCACCTCATCAGAAGATACTTGGCTGGAAGTATGATACTTTTCCTAAAAGTATGAAGTTTGGCTGTATGAACGTTGTAAGATTTTTCTACCATGTAATCATTGAAGTAGGCAATTGTAGAACTGTGCTTCTATGCAATTAGGTATCATTTTTCTGAGGTTTGTGAAGTGTGATAATATAGATTAAAACTTTCAGAATAAATTTCAAAGGCTGAGAGATACATAAACTATTCAAAATATTTTATGAAGTTATTGGTTATGCTGTATAATCAGGCAGCAAATATTTACAAATCAATTCCAAATTAATGTATTAGTGTGATTTGAAATTGATTATCTATTAGTTTATAAATTAATGCAGTACATAAGCTGTATAAACCTTTATATATATTGTGTCATGGTCAACATATAGTAATTACATGGAAAATTCATCAACTACTTTGAGAAAAAAACTTATTAGAGTATTGATCAGAGATAAATCTGTGATTTTACTTGTATTACCACTGTACATGTTTGCATTTCATAATGATTGCATTCATTCATTGTGAGAGCTGGCATATACAAGTGATGCACCTCATTTTTTATAATTTTATTTGTGGTTCTCCTTTCCTTCTGCAAAACTGCCCCATCTTAGCAATGACTCACTATCTCTCTTGTATGTATAAAATACTAAAATTTTAAAGTCCTGGAATGAATCTACATGTACAAAAACATTAAGGAATTTCTTTAATTTCTCTGTTCTTTCATTTGTGTTTGAGGATATTTTTCTTTTGTTCTGTTTAATTTTTTCTAATTTTGGCTGTCTTCTTTATTTTTCTCTCTGTTGTTTTCTTTGTCTTCTTGTTATTTTCTATTACTTAGTTAATTTTGTTCTGCCCAATAGGACACTATACCACACTATTTTCTTTTTCCAGGCTTTGCTATTTATTTATTTATTTATTTATTTATTTATGGGAAGAGTCTTCAGCACGTTCAGGGTCTCACTACTAGATCATACTCACAGTGATCTGTCTGTGTACATCCCCCCCCCCAAGAACTGGGATGACAGGTGCGCAACATCATGCCCAGTCTCAATGGCTGTTTCAGCATGCCCCGGGGATGGGACCAGCACTGCAGGGGGACTGAACACTTGCTTTTCATTTTGTTTTGTTTTATGCATTTGGTACATGGTCTACAGTGTCTCACTACATAGATCAGACTCAGTGATTCTCTGTTTTCAGTTTCCCAAGCACTTGTAATACAGGCACACACCACCGTGCCCAGTCTCAGTCACCATCATAGCACTCCAGAAATCAAACCCAGCGGCTGAGCTTTCCCTAGACAGGTGTTTTAATCCTCTGAGCTATCTGGCCAGCCCCAGGCTTTGGTTTATGCTGCAACTCTTCTTTAATTATTCCATGCCCTATCCATCCATCTTTACTAGTACAATCACCAGGCTACTTTCATCTTAAATATTTATTTCACTGTATGCTGTTTTTACTGAGTTATTTTCTATTGCAGGTGATATATATATAGTTCTTCCATTTTTTAGATGTCCACTGTTTATAAATACCGGGCTGTTGGTGAGGCTATATTATAATTATAGATTTGTTTTCTTATATTATAGTCCATATAGTGATAGCTTTTGTTGGTTTTTATGGCAAATCAATATTCTGTTTATCTTCAATGCTAATAATATTTCTAGTTTTTTTTATATTTCCAAGGTTGGCATTGTTGTTGGTATTAATTGGTTTTATTACATGAAAATATCTATACTTTGTCTTGCATCATCAATAATACTGTCTTCATTTCTGAGTAATGGTTGCTTAGGCAGTTACATTCGCCCAAGCCCTAAATTAACAATAGTTGTTGAATTTTGGGGCAGGTGAAGGACTGTGGTTTCCCAGGCTGTGTGCATCATTGCTAAACAGACATAAATTAAAATTACTTCCATTCTATCTGTAGTCTTTTCACTACAATAAGCCCACAAATTTCAGAAGAATAAAAATAAAAACTTAAGGAAGCAAGGCCAAAAATGCCTTCCTATTTAGTTAATTATCAACTTGTGTAAGAAACGACTAGTTGACTGGCTTATCCCAGTTCTAGAAATGAGTAGAAGTTGCACTTGCTGAAGAGAAAAGACTTACCTTTTTGGTATGAACTTACACAAGGAACAGACGAGGCATTCTGAGGTGAGGTTTATTGTAGGTAGGGGCAAGCAGGCTGGCTGACTAGGGGACCAAGACAACCTTGATCTAAAGGGGACAGGATTTTTTAGAGTTTTTAAGGGAGGGAAAGTCAATCTTGGCAGGGCCACTTGGTATGTGAGGGCCTTTCAATGTTAACTAAAAGAGAGTTTCTGTGTGAGATTTTTTTTTTTTTCCCCAAGTCAATGTCAGGAGGAGTTGTTTTGTGATTTTGGCCCTGGCTCAGGTCCAGAAAGAAAGTGAGCCTTTGAGTAAGGGAAAGGGTACTGATTTAACACTACCTTTTTGTGAAAGGCATCCTTTCTTACTGTTTTTTATTCTCTTTTTGTTAAAAAGGGGCTTGTAGCATTTATATGGCATTGTCTGTGTGATTCTGGTTTTAATGGTATGCAGCATGCAATGATTATAGGACCAGGAAGTCTTTCCATACGGATGTTAAAGAAAAACCTGGGAAGGCAGGCAAAAAAGCCACTGAGAGCACAATTCCAAAGCGTCTAAGAATAAAGCCAGTGAGCACTGTAGGTATCAGGTCATCCTTGATGCCAAGGACATGAAAAATCTCCTCAGGAAAGAAGCAAATACCTAGTGAATAATAGACTGTGAACTGAGACTTCCAAGGTCATATGGGAGAGGAAACACACAAGTTCTGTGGAACACATATTTTGCCAAAAAATGCAGCCACAGGAGTTAATGTGTGCTCTACTGAGTTTTGGTGTAGTTTGGATTCAGTTTTTTTTTCTGTCTTCCAATTTCACCCTTTCTCATTGAGAATGCTTAAGCTGTTCACTGTACCTAGGAATTATATAAGCCTCCTACTCTCAAGAGGTTCACAGGTTTGAAATATCTGAGTTTGATTTTAGTCTCAGAACTTAAACTTCTGAAACATATTGATACTGCTGAGGCTTTGGGAGGCAACTGCCAAATTTTGGATTATGCTAAGGATCATTATATGTATAGATCAAGCATGGCTGAAAAAGGTGCATTTCCTACAAAGTTGACAAGGGATAGATTGTGAGTATCAATAATGATATGTCAACTTAATTGAACGAAGTAATACCTAACACATCAGTAAAGCACATGTTCCTGCATGTGCTTAGCTGCACCACGGTGGGCAGGATAATCTTGAGTACTATATATTGTCCCTTATCCTTTTTTTTCCTATCAATATTCCCTTGCTGTGATTTTCAGCTCCCATGAACTAAACATGTGCTCCACTATGCACTTCCAGATGGTATATTGTCTAGAAACACACTGAGAAAATACTGAAATTTATGCCAGTAAAATCTACCCTATTTTAAGTTTTAAGTATTGAGTATTGAATTGTAGCAATAAAAAGCTGACAATTACAGTTATTTTCATTCTATGTAGACATTATTTGAATGTGTACTTTTCATAAGATCAACTTTTCTGAATTAAACACCTTTCTAGGTATTCAATTATCATAAGGATTATCTTTATATCCCTTCAAATCTTTTCCTTCCTTACAGTTAATAGACCAGTGCGGCAGCAGAACTCTCCTGTCTACTTACATAATTTGCCTTTGCTAGTATGAATATATTTTAAAGGTATGTTTGAAAATCTTACCACTTCACTTTTTTAGTTGCCAATGTTTCTCAGTGAGTCACTAACACTGTACAAAAATTGTCTCTTTGTCTATGTCTCCTCATTTTTATCCTATATATAGAACTTCCTGAAAACTTTGTACTATCCTTTTATTTGAAAGAAAAATGAGAAAAAAATGCCAAAGAAGGAGAGCATATAAGAATATGTGGATGAGGAGAGTAAGGAGGATGAATGGGAAGAAGAAACAGAAGGAAGATAATTGGGAGAGAAAGCATGGAAGAAAATGCAAAAATCATTTTCTATTCATTGCCTTTTGATTGCCTCTTAGAAGGAAAAAAAATCAGAACAACACAAATTGAATTCATTGTATCAGATTTTCCTCTTTATAATCATTTTATAATCTACTCTTTTAAGATTATTCCAACATCATTTAGAAGAAATTGCTGGGTGGGGGCCAGTGAGATGGTTCAGAGGTCTAAAGTGCCTGCTTAGAAAAGCTTAGGCAACCTCAGGGACTTCATTTCAAGCCCTAGCACCACATGCTGTGCCAGCCCCACTTCCAGGGCAGGCTGAGCCAGCCATGATATTAAAAAGAAAAAGAAAGAAATTGCTATATTTTCAATCACTATGTTGATAAATTCAAATGTTAATTCATAGTCCTCCTCATGTTTATCACATGGTTGGTTACCTGTCCAAAACTGATCCCTAACATATTTTCTTACACTGGCTGCTAATCAGAACTGACTTGTTGTGGATGAGAACTTTGGCATAAAATGAGTCTAGCAAGACTGAGTTAAGGAAGTTTCTCCACTTGGAGTTCTCCGCTATTTCTTTTGAAGTATAAATAATTTTCATTAGAGAGTCATTGTTTTATTTTGAGCAATAGCCAGGATTTATTTCATAAATATTTTAATAAGATCAGTGTTTATATTCGCTATAGCTTTGTCTTTTTTCCTTGTTCACCTTTATATGTATTCATGACCTTTTTCTCCTTTAGCTATAGTCATTTCTTTGATTATGTTGCCTGTTTTCATGCTCTAAGTGCCATACATTTGCTGAATAATTCACGGCTTGTATTTCTAGGCAAGACAGATAATCTTCTTAAACTCAAGATTTTTTAAAACTGCCTTTTAAATTTTTCATGATCATTGTGGTTGAACTTGAGCTCATGTTTACTTGCGGACTTTCTCACCTTTTTTGAAAGCGATTGCATTGCCAGTTGCTCATTTATTTGTATATTTTTGAAATTCTCTGCATGTTAGGTGTTGGAAAATAAGGCTGTAGTTGCCTTCAAAACAGATACAGAATCTCACAATTTGGTCATCACCAGCAGTACAATACTTTTTAGTCTGAGCCTTCATGATCACTCACTAGATTACTTTGATAGCTTTCAAGAAAAGTTCAATCTCTTCCATTGTTTTCCTCCATTCTATTTTCAATAAAGTAGTAAGTGTGTTTATGGTATAAATCAGTGCAAATCACTCCTTTGTTCAAAAAATCTAGTCTCTCTATTTTACAGAGTAAAATCGAAAGTCTGTACAGTAGTTTAACACATCCTCTAAGATTTGTGCCCCTGGTACGCTGTCAAGTATTCTTTACTGTCTCATTATTCACTAAGCAATAGGATATAAGTCTCTTTTTCTGGTCTTCCAACAGAACAATTATATAATTCTTTTACCATGATTGTTTTGGCTATGCTTCCTTCTGTAAGTATGCTCTTGTTAGGTATGTCTTTGACTAACTCTTGCCACTTTCAAGCCACTTGTTGTATGTGAACATTCTAATACATGTTTCTTTCGTGACTTCGTTTATAGATGGTGTTCTATAATTCCTTCTTTACATTCTATGTTTCCTTCATGATTTTTTCATTACATTCTGTTCTCTGTTTTCTTGATGTATATGACAGTTAAGCATGTTACAGTTTGAAGTAATTTCCCCCCAACAAGTTTATATTTGAAGTCCTCATGTCCAACATATTACTTAGATCGGAGCTTTTGGTAGGTGATTAAGTTATGAGCACTGAACACTCATGAGTGGGGTGAGTAGCTTTGCAAAGGAGAAACAGTAGTGTTTGTACCATTTGCCAGGTAAAAGCCCAAGGATGAATTATCATATCCAAATTAGGTGCAGACCACCAATAGATATAGAATCTACCTAGAGCTCTACCCATCCTCACGACAGTCCAAGAAGTTTATATTTGTAATTACATAGAAGATTTAGTGAAACTCTGCTGAGTTAACCTCAATCAACCAGTGCAGTGTAACACATAGCAAGAATAAAGACAATAAAGCATATTTATAATTGTAAGGATCCAAAAGGGTTCAAATTCAGCTAGGGTGATGGATAGCCATAAGAAAGACCGTGACACAGGACCAAACTCAAGTTTTATTAATTAATGAAGAAGGGAGTGCCTCAAGGAATAGTGACTGTGAATCATGGGAAGTACATAAGTGCTGTGATCTGACTGAGAGAGAAGGCCTGAAACCACCTCTGCAATAGGCAATGAGAAGAATTCACAGAAGGAGTCATCTGTACAACACAGTTTGAGGTATTATCTAATGCTTTGGGGTCAGTGCTTTGTAGGGGTCCCATGGTCTCAGGGTGATCCACTGTACCTCAGAGAGAAATGGCGGTAGGAATAAAGAAAAGATGGACAACAAAACAAAAGCTTGGATCAGATAGGAGCCCATGATATGATTGGCAAAATCACGTCTTGAACAACATAGATACCTCCATTTATACCTTTGCAAAGGTCGCATCATGTGACAAAAGTTTATCTAGTGACTAATAGCTCACATTAACCAGGAGGTTGCTTTTCTCAGGTAAAAAAGGTAGCTGAGGTAGCTGAGTAAAGAGTACTAAAGAGGTAGCTTTACTCTTTAGGTACCAAGGCCTGATTCTGCTCTCACACATATGGTCAATTTCCAGATTGAGCAACTCCCAACATATCTCCCTTTGTTGTTGTTGTGTGAATAATGGGTGGTCCATGGCAATTGTAGAAACTATGTTTGGAGAACTTCTAGAAGATCTTTTGATTCTTGATGCCAGTCCAAAGATTAAACTTTATTTATTTATGTATTTATGTATTTATATATTTATGTATTTATACATTTATGTTTGTATGTATGTATGTATGTATGTATGTATGTATGTATGTATTTATTTATTTATTTATGGCTCAGCCTGCCCTGGGGATCGGGCTGGTGCAGCATATAGTGCTTGGGAACAAACCATGGTCACTGCATTTGCCTAAGCGTGCCTAAGTAGGTGCTTTAGACAGCTGAGCTATCTTTCTGGCCCTCAGATTTTATTATTTTTCAATTAACAGAGATCTCTTACCAGAAAAAAGTTTGAAAGAATTGAATTTTTGTTTAAACTAAAGGCTTATTTTATGTTTTTAAATTTTGTTTTGTTTAATACTTTCAGCTCAGTTATTTCTATATATTCAATTACTTATTTAGTCCTTGTATTTCCATTTTGTCTGTTCCTTCCATAGGCTCCCAGGTCATATCTGAGAGCATACATAGCTTTGCTAGTATTAACTTCTCCAAATCTGATTCCATGGTTCAGCTTAAGAGCGTGCTCTAGTACTGACACAGCACATTCAACATTCTCTGGAAAGCCACAAGCACATCCTCTACATGAGATAACTAGTGGGCTGGTTTCCTTCCACTGACCAGTCTGGAGATCTCTCCAAAGGACACTTCCTAGTTGTCTCAGACATTCTTCACTTGTTTCTGGGACAAAATCCCCAACACCCAATATTAAGGATGGAAAGGTTTATTTAACTCACAATTTGTAGAGGTTCAAGTCCATACTCAGCTGGCTCTAAGGAAGATTGGCACATGGCACAGGACCACAATTCATGGTAGTAGAAAACAGCAAAGAACAAAGGAAGGGGCAGCATCTCTGACAGCTAGCCAGCCTTTTCCCTCCCTTTACACTGTAATGCAGATCATGTGCCCAACGAGGGAATAACGTTCACATGGATAATCCCAGAATTGGATCATGAATTAATCACAAACTCTAGATGTCACCCAAGACTGCATGAGGTTTTCATGGGAGACTTAGACATAAAACATAACATTATGCCCCTGGTCCTCCAAAGACTCACACACATCCCTTTATATAAAAGTCGTTTTATACTCCATCTCTCTGAGGGTTGCTTAAGTCCAAACAGTTTCAGCATTGCTTAAAAGTCCATGATCCAAGTCTCCTTCATGACTAAAGGGAAACTCCTAATCATGGGTCCCTGTACAAGTAAAAAATTAAACACTTTTGACATGCAATGGCACAAGGTAAACATTATTACTCCAAAAGGTACACACAGGATACCAAACAGTGGGACCAAGACATGTCTAAAATCCAGCTGGGCAAAAATTAACTTTTATAGTTCCACATGGGACATCTGAAGTAAACTGCAATGATTTGTGAGCTCCAGAGGCCTTAGATGGCTCTACCACTGTGGCATTTTTAATGGTAACTCTTATGGCTTCTCTTTTAGGTCTGCTTTGTTCTAATTTTGCAGCTTTTCTTAGGTGATCCATATTTCTAGCTTTTACAAGTTTTAGGGATTTCCCTGCCTGATAGGTTCCTCACACTCTGCTTCACACATTGCCCAATCATTACTACATGGTCTGGCTTCCCAGGTTTTATTCAGAAATCTAATTGGAATCCTTCTTAACCTCAGAACCGTCCGCATTGTGCATGAATCTAAGCAATACCACATGGGTGATGCCAAGATCTTCTACTAGCTGGAGTAGAAGCCATGTTTTCTTCTCTCTTGGCTGCAGGGGTTGTCCCTGATTCAGTGAGCACTCTGAACCTTAAAACAAGGAACAAATTCTCCATGCTGCCACAATTCTGGAAACTGGTGTGGCCACTGCTACTATTCTGGAACATGGTGTTTTGTGTCTTTTTCCTAAGAACAGAGTCTCTCACACTTGCTGCTTTGAAGCTAGGAAAGACAGAGACCTGCCACTTCATGTGATGCCCCAAAGCCATTCTGCCAATTCTCTTGTTCCTTCCTGGTAATGGAAGGAACAGACCTATCATTGTAGTTATAGCTTCATCGACACTTTCTTTCTGAACAAGATCATGACATTTTAAACCAACTCATTGGGTTGCTTGCTCTTTATGCTTAACATAAACCTGATTAAAAGAACCCACCAACAGCCATGCCATTGCCAAAATATTTGACTGTCTTGAAATTTCTCTTTCCAGATTAATCAGTCCACTATGCTTAGTCACAGTCTCAGGTAAAGTCCCTGAACGTGTACAAAATAAAGACAAACTTTCTGTGAAGCCATAACACGTATCATCTGGAGTTCAACAACTAAGGCAGACTTTCCTCCCAGCACAAAACTCCCCAGCCTGGATTTTACAGATAGGATTTCCATCAACATTCTGTCTTTTTGTACTCTGATTAGAATCTTTCATAGATAGCCAAAGGCATTATAGCTATTCTGTTGTAAGTGACATCTCCGAACCCTAGTTATTTCTTTCCATAAGCCATTCTTAAAGTTTCTTAATCCACATGGTAGGTTTTGGCCATAGCAATGACCCTATTTCTCTGGTACCACAATCTGTCTCAATTAGTCTTCACTCATTGCTCAGACAGATAACCAACACACAATATTATGCACAGAAAGGTTTATTTAACACACAGTTTGAAGAAGACCAAGCTCTGTATTCAGCTGGCTCCAAGGCAGATTGGTATATGACAGAGAACCGAAGTTCATGGTGGTAGAAAACAGCAAAGAGCAAAGGAAGGGGCAACAGCTTCTTTCCCCTCCTTTGACTGCAATGCAGATTACCTACCCCAGGGCAGCAATAGCTCTCATTTGGATAATCCCAGAATTAGATCATGAATTAATCACAAACTTTAGAAGCTGCCCCACTAGTCTTTTTTCTTTTATCTGATAGAATTGTCTTTCTGCCATTGTGAGTCCATCTTTCATAGACTTTTAAAAATTAATAGTATGTACTGTCAAGTAATGTCTGCTATGAGCTATGAATTTTGTAGGGAAAGATTATCCTTTTGGATTTTATAATTCTATTTTGATCATGCAGTGAGTATGTTAACTAGTTCCTTGACTTTGTGAATTAAAAGGAATCTCTGTGGTTAAGGAACTACGAAAAACTCGAGAAAATCTTTGAAAGACAGCATTTGTATATACTGGGCCATTATTTCTGTTAAGTGTCCATGGGAAGCCAAGGCTGCTAAATGCATCCAGACAGTGAGTGATGACGTGTGTAGCTACTTCAGTGTGGGCAGAGGCAAAAGTGTATCCTGAGGATGTTTCCATTGAAATGTGGACTCAATGAAAAGAACTAAATTAAGGAATGTGTGTGACATCCATGTGCCAAAATAAGTGGAGTGTAACCCTGAGGTTTGAGCCTTGTACAAGGTGAATATAGTTGTGTTATATACAAGGAACATCATTAACAATTTCTTGGGCCTGTGGTTGGGCCAATTTAAGGCAGAAGCATTTTAATGAAAGTTGTCATGAGATCCAGAAGCCTGTTGAATAGTACCTGAGAGAGTTATAGTCATAGCACCCAGAAATCTATCTATAGCAGTATTACCTTCATGAGGGCTCCTGGCAATTGATAAGGAGAATATATATGACCATTAAAACAGGGATCATGATGTGACTATGTGATAACTCGGAGAGTATGAAATAAGTGAAAAAAATCTTGACCACTGGGAATAGTGGCAGTTTCAATGTGGGGCTTTATAACACAGACATAAACACTGTTTTAAAAGAGGTTAATTGGAGTGCATGGATGATCTTACAAGGCCTCTTATGGCTTTTGTAATTTAGTCTTTTGCACGGAAGACAAATCTATGTCCTGTATTTTTGAAGAGGAGAGTGTTACATAACCTGCCACACCTGAAGCTGATCCATCCATCTAGATGGAGATGCCCTCTGCTATGGAGACTGAACTTATTTTTGAAGGGAAAATAGTGTAAGGGAATCAAATTGTATGAATTTCTTGAAAGATAGTGACAGTGAATAACACCAGGGAATTTAGCCAGCGCAGATTGCTAAAAGGATGAAAATTGCCATAACCTTTTTGTTAAACTGAAGGAAAGGAAATAATGATAATTTGGACCTCATGACCAAAGATGAATCACACATTTGTCCACATGAAATCAGTTCTGCCACAGCATTATGAAAGGGAGTAATGGTTTTATGTCAAGTATGTGGCATATGTATGCCCTGTAAGGAACCCTGGGACTACCAAGAAACCCCAGAGGGTATACACTGAATTAGGAAAATAATTGAAAAGGTTGGCAGAGATAGGTCAACTCTAGAGAGCTGAGCATTAGAGTCCGATTAACTTTATCTAAGGCAGTTTTAGCCTCTCGTGTAGGTGTTCCTTTAGAAGCGGAGACTGAGTCTCCCTCAAAAGTGCCAAGAAGAGGACTTAAATCATAAGTATTTATCCTAAGAACTTGGTGGAGCCTATTAATTTTATCAATTAAAGTCTGAAAATCATTTACGATTATAAGGTGTTTAAGCTGGACCTACCTGAAGAGTTTGGGGAGCAATATAACTCTGTTGAATAAGTTGAACCATATATGAAATGCTACTGTAGTTTACATCTTTCCAGGACTATCGCTAGACATTTACTGAGGAGGCCATCATCTAATTGCATAAGCCTTTGATATAAGGTGGATGATGTTTCATGAGCTTGAAAATGTCATCTATGTCATGCATAAGTTATTCGGCTATATAGGCCTATTATATTGACAGAATGGCTGAATCAGAAACTCTTGGCTTAGGGTTGGACTGTTCTCCACTCTTTGTGGCAGATCATATCATTAGAAGTGGCGCATATGTGCCTGTTTATTGATAGGGTTTAAACTAAATGTGAAACACTTCTACTTTCAGAGTACAGAGGGATAGAAAATTATTTTGAACCCATCACAATAATGGAAGATATGGAGGAGTAGCTACAGAGTGGGGCGATCTCTACTCCAATACACCATAATTCCCGTGGTGGGATTGACTGCCTGAAAGTCCTGTCTCAATCCCCATCTTCCTGACATTTTTATTATAAAACTTGGGGCATTCTGAGGGCTACTGGAGTTTCCTAGGCGCCCAGTCATCATCTACCTACTAACCCTGTGTGAGCTGCTGTAATCTTCTCCTGAGTGAGGGGCTAGAGATCAACCCACACAAGATCATCAGGTATCATATCCAAGCTATCTTAGATGCCATTCATGCAGTCAAAGAAGAAACCAAAGCCCTTCCTGAAAATGTGAATATAAGTAGCCTATACCAAAATTGTCCCTTTTAGGAATAACTGGAAGAGGTTCTTTTCTATTTTGATTGTTTTTACAAAGATCTTGAGTAGCAAGGAAACGTTGGTACAACATCCAATGAGTCATAAAGGAGTTAGAACTGGCCATAAATGCTTCCATACTGTGTAATATGTCACAACCCCATTAATGGACCAGTATATGAGGGAGGATTTAAAGAGAGAAATATCCAGAATGGCCTTCTGCATCCTTCCAAGATAGCAACTTAGAGCTTCTGCTCAGGCAAGAAACCTTGTCTACCCCTTGTAAATCTACAGAGGCCACATCCATAGGACATGCTTCAGGACAGCGGTGTTGAACAATAATGGAAGCATCTGCACCTGTGTCTGATAGCCCCTAAAAACTTTTCCTTCAATAGTCAATTCCATCTCAGACTGGTTTTCTTTAATGTGTTGAATCCAATAGGTGTCAGAAGATCCAAAACTCTTGCATTCCCTTATTTACAAATTTTCTGATTTTGCCAAGGACAAAATGACCAACTGATGTATGGTACCTCTGGGATGATTTCAGTAAGGGTTTTAGTAGATTGAATGACACCCTTGATTTATCCTACCCAATAGACATCAGTAACACCAGGGAAAACCTGAAGACCTTTTAAAAGAAGACTTCTGAAACATAGCAGGAGTCCCACTGTACCCTGAGGCATAGATCCATAAACTCCAGTGGAAATAGTTGGAGACCCCGTTTCAGGAGTTAATAGAAATGGGAATTAGAAATGAGCTCTAAGACCCTGCTATCAGGTGTCATGTGCCAGAGTTCAGTGATGCATGTAGCAGAGGAGGAGGGGATGGAGAGAAAACAGGAGAGGGAGAGGACAAAGAGGGAGGGAGAAGGAGGAAGTCATTCATATTATTTGATGGGGTTAAGGTGGGCCTCGATGAGAATTTCCCTGAAAAGGTCAGCCTTCCACTTCAGTTTTAGATCTATCTTCACTTTTGCAATGGTATCCTCATCTACATTTTGTACAAAGACTTGAAGGGTTTATTCAAGAGACAGATAAGGGTTGTGCTTTCTTTACAAGTCCAGCAGAGCAGTTTGGGACTAAATATCCTTTGTCCCTACAGTGGGAACAAATAGCCCTATTTTCCCCTTTCCTCCAGCCTATGGAAGAATAATCTGAGTAATAGCTGATGGCATGATAGCTCCCAGTACAGAGGAGGGGCCAAGATCTGTGCAAATCAAATCTGAATCATTTCAAGGAGTGTAGCTTCTTCTTCTTCCTTTTTTTGTTTTGTTTTGTTTTATGCTATAACCTCTGAACACCATTTATTTGCAGTTTGAAGGCTAATTGTTGAACTATTAATTTGCTAGATTCTGTATCATATATAATCCTCTCACTAACTTGCAATAAGCCTGCAGAAATGTTGAAAAGGCTCATCAAGGTCCTGACCAATGGAAATCAAATTAAGGAATGCATCGCTTTGTGGACTGAAGTTCTTTCAGGCCCTAGTAGCAGCTACCTTAGTTTGCTCATATATTTGCAATGCAAAGGTCAGATTGTACTAGCAAGAGCACCTCCCTTAATTAGCATATCTTTTGTAATGGCTAGGTTGTGAAAAGCATTAGCTGTCTGGGCAGAGCAACATTCAAAGAAATTTTCTGTCTGTAGTAAGTAATCTCCTGGATTGAAACATACTTAAGTTATTCCCTTCCAATTACTTGGAGCCATAACCTGTTGTTCTAGCATTTCCATTAAACTCAAGGAAAAGGGAGCAGTAGGGCCACAAGTCCAACCACTTGGCTTAATTCTTTCAAGGTTTTAAATGGTACAGTTTCATGAAGACATACAACTTGGTCCAGATTATTAGGTAGATATGTTGAAAACACTACATGGACTCCTTGACCCAACCGTAGCAGAATGAAAGAAAATGGCTCTACTCTTTGAATGGAAAAAATCTGGTCTGTGACTCAGTGAAATTGCTCTGATTTGACATGGCTGGGATTGCTGCCTGTTACTCTATAAAAACCACGGAGTGTTGAGAAATGAAATTTTTGTTTGTTAGGTTTTTTAGCATGATAGAGAAGTAGACATAAAAGAAGGGGACAAGAAGACAATCCCTGAGAAATGGTGAATCCTCTGTCTTGATACAGACTGAGTTAGTTTTCCTATGAAGTTTGAGGGCCAAGATCTGTCTAAATTTCAGTTTTTCAAGCTCTGAAAAAATTTATTAAAGTTTTATCTGAGTAATGAGCACCTTGAAATTATAAATTGTATTCAGAGAACTGTTATTTCTTACCAACCATAGACGCTGCACTAGTTAAATCCCTGTAGAATATTAATGGACAACAATTGCAATTTTGCAGAAAAAATTTGCATCAATAGACATACATATTAGTGTAGCATGAAAGTCACGATCAAATCTCCATTTTAATTGAACATCTCTAAATGTAATGCCATATAAATAGCATATTATCAGGTATGTTTGTTTGTTTGTTTGTTTTGTTTTTTTTTGTGGGACCAGGGTTCGAACTCACAACCTCACACTTGCCCAGCAGGCACTCGTGCCTCGGAGCTATCTCCCCAGCCCCCATATCAGGTATGTTTAAAGAAAATTATCACTTGACAAATGACCTCATTTTGGCTTGATATAAACTTTTTATTATGAATCCTGGAGCATAGGAGAAAGGCATAAGCTAAAATTGTGAAAGAAAATAACATTGTCAGTTTTATATTGTAAATATGTTATGCTTTACAGTATTGGCAGTGGCAGTAGTGGTGATGGCACAGTAGAGAAGCAGACAAAGGGAGGAAAGAAGCTTTTATTAATTCTGAAGTCACAGAGAAGATATAGGGCCAGGAGATGGGCAGACTGTCTGACTTGAGACAGGAAGCGTGAGAACTTATGGACCTTTACTAAGGTGGGAGTTTGAGGAGTTCATTCAGTGACACATAAAGAGTTTATTGGAGGCCCTCTTGTGTAGGCAAGAAAGGTAAAAGGAAGTTGTGTCCAGGGTTGGAGTGGGGAAGAAGGAGGAAGTGATCATTGGGAAGAGAAGCTGTTGTTCGATGATTTAGCCATGTGGAATCAGGGTCATGACAGTTTAGCAGTTTGTACATGGGCCAGAACCTATCACTATTGTCTCAAACACACTGGCTTCATGTCAGACTAACCTACTGGGGGCACATGAATTGACAGACCCACAAGATTATCTTTTGTTCAAGCCATTTGAGAAACACTGAGCAGTCTCCTGTTTGTAAGTGGGGCTGTTTGCTGGATAACTGTTGACAAAGCCACATCAGAATTTATCAAATGTCTTAACAGGCTTTTCCCTTACATTGACAGTTGACATCCTCAGGCCCAGTGGCAGAGATCCATGACCTTGTCAATCTGAAACTTTCTCTGATCCCATCACAAACACTTTATTCTTTCCCTGCCTAGCAGCCTTAGATACTTTAGCTTGAAATGTTCCCTCTCTCTGCAATACATACACTGATCTGGGTAGAGGAAAACATGACTTTTTCTCTGTTTCTCAACTGGCCCTCTTGCCTAAAAACTGCTAGCATCACTTTTCTCTTTTCCTGTATTATATCCACTCCCCTCTCTGCTATGGAGCACTTTTCGAGTAACTGGAAGTTACTCGTTAAGGGAGACAAATTTATTCTTCTAGACTTCTCTAACTTTGCATCTTGTGGTAGATATAGGGGCCAACTGACATGGGTAGAAGAGAAGAAAGAGACTTTTTTCTGAGTTAGACACACACTGGGGAAAGACTCGAAATTAACGGACTTAGAATCTCTTTCTGGAGCAATACAAAGGTAGCGCAGGAGGGAGAGTGGGACAGAACAAGGGCCTGTATCTGTGAGTTATCCCTGACCCTGCCTGCTTGAGCACCCAGGTGGATCACAGAGGGAAGTGTCACATAGCCAGAGTAGGGCTGCTTTGGGGATGAATCAGCTAGAGATCTGGGTTGTGGCAGACAACATGTGAAGACAAGTTGGTGGGAGGAGGTAGAATGTAGGACTGACAAGAGGGCAGAGGAGAGAAGGGTGAAGGAGGAGCAGCGGGAGGGGAGTTGGAAGTGTCAGACAGATGCCAAAGGAGGAGAGTGAGGAGGCTAAGCGGGATGGGTAAGGAAGGCTGTGTCTCCTTGAAGCAGGAAAGACTTTAAAGGGGTTTCAGGCCATTTGTCATTGTGATATTGGAAGTTTTAAAAGATGAAAAGTTCTCCCCTCATGCAAATGGCTGCCATTGTCAAATTTATATTGTACCGAAGACATCTAGCAGTAAAAGTTTAACTTTTATATTTCATGTCCTCTCACAGGCAGTGGAAGCCAAATTTCTGAGGACCCATCCCCCTGGGGCGTCTTTTGGATCATGGGAAGGAATATTTCCATAGTGACCAAATTTGAAGTGAGTCAAGAGCTTCACACTCTACACAGCATCCATTCTCCAGAGTATGAACTATAAGAAACTCACAGCTGTTTTCATTTCTCACAGGGTGGGAAGAGAAGCAGTACCCAGTCTCAGGGTGTGAGGGCAGTAGCCCTGCTCAAGGAACATGAGGGCAGCTTCAACTGTCCAAAGAACGCATGATGTGGGCCCACGATTTCTGAGACTGAGAACTTAAGACAAAAAAAAAAAAAAAAAAACCCAAACTAAGAATGCTTTCCTGTGTCCCTGTAATATAATCATAATTCTATAGAAAATCAACATCAACTTCCTTTGCCATGTATGGTAAGGTTCTTTTATCCAAGAATTTAGGATTTTTGATTGATTTGTTTGGACTTTGATGAACATTTTTCAGTCTAGTGAATTAAATACTGTCCTTCAATAATCTATGTTAGCGGGGCGTGGTGACACACACCTGTAATCCCAGAACTCGGGAGGCTGAGGCAGGAGGATCGGTGACAGTTTGAGACCAGCCTGGGCTATAAAACTGAGCTCAAGGCCAGCCTGAACTGTACAGCGAGACCCTGTCTCAAAAAGAAAAAAAAAAAATCTATGTTGACTCATAATTGCAGAATTAGATATTATGTGGAAAATTGCCTTTGTGGACACAGTCAAAATGAAATAATAGCAAATTAGTGTGGTCCTACATAAAGGAAGCCCTGTCCTTATAAGAGGAGAGGATACATAGAAACATACATGGAGAAGATAGTAATTTACCAGAAAAACCACCCCCAATTTCAAGAGTCACTGGGAGTCTAGAAGACACAGGCAAAGATACTTCTTTAGGACCTTCAGAGAGTAGATGACACTGCTTCTTATGCATTCGTTTTTAACTTTTATCTTTCATAGAATTGTCAAAGACTGAGTGCTTTGCATTTTCTGGCATTTTGTTATGGTTGCAGTCAATGTAGAAGGTTAGTACATCTATTATGAAGTTTAAAATTTTAACCAAAGATATATTATAAGACCAATTTCTCTGTTGATAACAAGAGAGATCCCTTTTGGAGATTTGACTTTTCATATAATCTTCTACTATTCAAGCAAGAATTAAAAGTAAATTATATTGTAGTAAAAACACAAAATGTGTATAGGTTAATTGCAAGCACTGCTGAATTAAGAAACAAGCATTTCTTTCTTACAACTATATTTATAGGTTTTTGATTCCACAAATGAAAAGTGTTATCAAATACAAAATAAAATTTTCTGAAAAACATGAAGAGTAGTATCCTTGAATAATAGTTGAGAAGAGAAGTTGGAATTAGAGTAATGAAGTCTTCCAATTTATGCGGAAACAAAACTTTTTTATTTAATACAGAGTGTATAGCGTCTCACTACACAAATCTTACTTGTAGTTATCCTCCTGTTTTCAGCCTCCCAAGCACTGGGATTGCAGGCACGTGCCACCACACCCAGTCTCAGTTGCTGTCTCAGCATAGCGCATTCTGGAGATCACAACTTAGTCCCTGTATTTGCCTAAGCAGGTACTTTAATCCACTAAGTTATCCGGCCAGCCCTTGAAACAAAAATCTAAAAGTATCTAATTGTCTTTTCCAAAAGCAATAATGAGGTAAGAGACTATACTTAGAACATATGGCTTTTAATATCAGTTTTAGAACGAGAAACATAAATCTAATCCTTGTTCTTCTTTCTTCCTCTTTACTTTGAAACATGTTTTTTGTGGAAAACTTGCTGAAGACTGTGATAACCAGGGTGCCCTTTTTCTCAGGTGTCCTGATGTAAAAGGTTAACTAAAGGTTAACTAAAAAGTTATCAAGAGAAGGAACAAATGGGAATAAGAGCCAAATGAGAGAATAATGGGGAAGAATAAGCAGTGGACATGAATTTAGAGCCAGAGAATTTGTTAGAAGTAATGTATTAACCCACATTCTGTTAGTCCCAATAAGACACTGCCCTGACTGCAGAACAGATCAAAATAGAGACCGAGGTTGATTTTATAAGGGAGGAATGATGCCAAGATATTGGAAAGAAAGGTGTCCCTAGAATTTGGAAAAGGTAAAATCAAAAACGAAAACATATGACACAAGAATTCTATGCCATTCTTTTTTTTATTCTCTAAAAATGAACAAAACATTTTAATAGCTTGTTTTTAGTATCATTAACCTGCCGAACTTCTCAAATTTAGATGAGTAATTAATAAATTTAGTTTATTTCAAGCTATTCAGAGGGAATTTATTTTAACAAAAGAAAATTGAAAATAACTTTTTTACCATTAAATTAATCTAGAACGTCTAAAAAAATTAGTTAGAATAACTTCTGTTGCGAGACAGGGAGATAGTTCAGTGGAATGAGTGCTTGCCTGGCGAGTGCAAAGTCCTGAGTTCAATACCTGGTACAGAAAGTAAGAAAGAAAGAAAGAAAGAGAGAGAGAGAGAGAGAGAGAGAGAGAGAGAGACAGAGAGAGAGAGAGACAGAGACAGAGAGAGAGAGAGAGAGAAAGAGAAAGAGAAAGAAAGAGAGAGAGAGAGAAAGAAAGAAAGAGAAAGAAAGAAAGAAAGAAAGAAAGAAAGAAAGAAAGAAAGAAAGAAAGAAAGAAAGATTTAATTAGGATTGAAACAATAATGAACTTATCAGTTCATTTTGGAGATATAAACATGACTGTAGCAGTGAACTGGTACAGATATGAATATCTGTCAGATACTCATGTGCATACACACAATGCTGGGACTACTTCAAATAACAGAAGTGTGTTTTATTTCACTGGTGTGTGTGTCAGTATCCAGTTTTCCAAGCACTACTTCTTGAAGATCATTTCGTTCCTTGTTATATGTTTTTGGGATCTTGTTGAACATTAGTTCGCCATAAATGACTGGATTGAAAATCTACTTCTGGGGTCCTGGAGATTCTAGTCACAGCTGATCCTCCCAGGATTTCGAGGACCTTGTCCTGTCACCTGAGTCTTTACCTAAGAGACTAAGCTCAGTGACACATCTGAAGCTGTACTCATTGTGTCTTCCTGTCATTTCCTTTGTAACATATGCCAAGTGGTACACAACCTGGGGCACAGAAGTCAACCAGGGGAGAAGCATATCTTGCAAGAGTAGCACGGCCAGTTCACTCCCAAGGGCTGCAGCAGGAAAAAGTGGAGCACAGCTTCCAGGACTAAGCCAAACCCACCTGGGAAAAGTTTGAAATTGAATAGATCTGGAGCTAGTGCTAAGGTCATAATTGCAACAAAGCTCTACACCAAAAGTCAGAGGATAGCGCTACACAACAGCGAGTAAATAACATGTCCAATGTAAGTCAGTACATTTCAATTACGACCACCAATGTAAATGAACTCAATTCATCAATTAAAAGAAATGGACTGGCAGAGTGGATTAGGAGACAAAATCCAACAATATGCTGTTCAAGACTTCATCTATCAATTGATTGGTTTATCTTCAGTTTTTTTCATATGGTAATTTCAATAGTTTATGATTTGTGCCTCAAGAACTCATTTGTTTTCATGAATCAGAAATAATGCTTCTTCCTGGATTTATGGCTGATTGACTTAGAAATAAATTTTCTGCAAGATTAGAACTCAGTGTTGATCCTGCCAAAATCCTTATCAATCAATGTGGGGAAATTTGAGAGAAATCATGTACTAAAAAAAAATAGGTATTCTATATGATGCACCTTAGTTTTAGAATACATCTGTAAAATAAATGTGTGTACACTGCTCTCAAAAAATCTGCTTCTCCTTCTCTATTCTTTTTCACTGTTTCATGAATTTGTTTCTACATCAATGCCATTCTGTTCTCCTAACTATCCTTCATAGTACATTTTGACATTAAGTACTGTGCTGCCTACATGTCAGAATACTTTGGGCAATCTGGACCTTTTCTAATTCCAAAAAAATCCGAAGACTTTACTTTCAATTAGCTGAAGATTGCTATTGATATTTTGATAAGAGTTGCATTAAATTTGTAGGTAAATATGGATACTGTGTTTGTTTTGGAAACAATAATTCTTTCAATCCAAGGGTATCTTTGCCCTTCTATATGGTGATAAATTTCAGCATGGCTTTATAGTATTTGTGGTAGGAATTTTATAACTCTTTCATTAAATTTACTAAAAACTATTTCATTTGAGGTATTTTTATGAAAGAGAATTTTTTCGTTCTTTGAGATGTGTACTCTGAAATTTCCTACAGTTCTATATTTTTAAATGGTAATTCTCTAATAAATTTATTTCATGATCCACACGAATGGGAGTTATCTCAATATGGAAAACCTCGAGGCACTGTTTTGTCCAACACAGATTTGAGGTAACCACTAATCCATGCTTTGGAAAGATACAAATGAGTACAAAACAGAACCCAGAAAAGAGAATGTAACAGTGATACATGGCGATGAATAGGAACAGAGGCATCTCGTTTAAGAGATTTTAAAATTACAGGACTGCGGCTAGGAAGATAGATTGGTGGTCTAAGTGCCTGCCTAGCAAACATAAGGACCTGGTTTCAGTCCCCAGGACTGCATGCCATTCATGCCCTGGAACTCTGAGTGGACCCTGCAGGCCACCAAAACTGGGCATGGTGGTGCATGTGTATAATCTCAGCACAGGGGAGGCTGAGACAGGAGAATCACGATGGTGCTTATTGAGACTCTGCACCAAATACATAAATGAAATGTTACAAAATAAAAGCTACAGAGCATTTTATGCTCATTGACAAAATATTCAGGAAAAGAAAGAAGGCAGAATGGAGGATAAAACTATGTCTTCCCGTCCAAGTGAGATCAGAGGCAGTGCTTTCTCCAACTGAAGAGGCCAGGGAAGAGGCAGACCTGTGTAAAGGTAACTACAGAGGTGTGTTGTCTTCAACCTTCTCTGTCTTCTCTTATCCCTGGGACATCTTACCCTCTGTTTACATTTTATTCTGGCATTAGCTGATAATGTATAAGAACACTATTGTTTCTTTAGCATCAATTTCTTACCCTGCAATTTACCTAATTTATTGGCTTTGTCGGTTTTGTATTTGCTCTTGTTGAGCAGGCACTTATGCCACTGAGCTATAACCCTGGCCCTACATTTGTTGATTTGGGTATGTGAATCAACCTTGCTTGATCATAAAGGTAAATCTTGCATTGATTTGCATATAGTAACATGTTGTTCCATCTCAAGAATAAATCCCATTTTATCCTGGTAAATAGGGCTTACTGCACAGTTGATACTTGTAGTGATCCTCTTGTTTCTAGCCTCAGTGTTGAGATTACAGGCATGCACCACTACTCCTGGTCTCAGTGTCTGGCTCAGCACACCCAAAGGCAGAGCTGGTGTGGTATGCGATGCCAGGGATCGAACCCTAGTCCCTAAACTTGCCTAAGCAAATGCTTAGTCCACTAAGCTATCTCACCAGCCCTAGTATGTTTAATTTAGTTTGCCAGTATTTTGTGTAATGTTTTCATTTTTTTTTTCTTCAAGAATACAAACCTGTTTCTTGATTTAACTTTAGAACTGCAATGCCCCCTGCCTTACCTTTGTTGCCCAGTATTGTCTTTGAAATTCTGGGTCTTTTTTGTTTCCAAATAAATTTTAGGAGTGATTTCTCCAGGTCTGTGAAATATGTTGATGGTGTTTTCATAGGAACTGCATTAAATCTGTATAACAGTTTAGGAAGCATGGCCATCTTCACAATGTTGGTTCTTCCTATCCAGGAGCAGGGAATGTCTTTCCATTTTACGAAATCTTCTAGGATCTGTTTTTTAAGAGTACCATATTTTTCACTGAAAGGGTCTTTTCCTACCTTAGGTTAATTTCAAAGTATTTCATTTTCTTCAGTGCTATCATAAAAGGTGCTATTTCCCTAATTTCACTCTGTGTGTTTGTTATCTGTGTAGAAGAATGCTATTGGCTTTTGTGTGTTGACTTTGTAACCTGCTATGCTATGAATTTGTGTATTAATTCCAGTAGCTTCTTGGTGGAATTCTTTGGGTCTTCCAAGTAGATTATCATGTCATCTGCAAACAGTGATAGTTTTACTTCTTCTTTACCTATTCTTATTCCTTTTATTTCTCTTTCTTATTAAAAGGCTGTAGCTAATGATTCCAGAGCTATACTGAATAGCAGTGCCCATAGAGGACATCCTTGTCTTGTACCAGATTTGACAGTGAAAGCCTTCAGTTTTTCCCCATTTAGAATTATGCTAGCTGTTGGATTGTTGTAGATGACTTTTATCAGGTTGAGGTAGAGGACCTCTATTTCAATTTTCTGTAGGATTTTGAACATGAATGAGTGTTGAACTTTGTCAAAGACCTTTTCTTCATCAATTGAGATGATCATGTGATTTTTGGTCTTGGCTCTATTGATACAGTGTGTTGTATTTATAGATTTGCATATATTGAACCATCCTTGCATCCCTGGAATGAATCCTACTTGGTCGTGGTGTGTAATCTTCTTGATGATTTGTTGTATTCTAGACTGATTTAACTTTGATATGCATTAGGGTAAAGTTATACTTATCAAATAACTTGGCAGTGTTTACTTTCATAATTTATGATAATTTGAGAAGGAATCACTTGCATTGATTTTTCTGTGAATGTTCCATAGAAAATCACTGTAAAGCATATGATCTCTCTTTCTGTCTCTCTTTCTCTTTGGGAGAATTTACTTACAGATTTAATGCCATTGTACTTATGTGTTAATATACTTTATTTTCTCTTGACTTAATTTTGATAGGTTACACACTTCTAGGAATTTTTTTTTAATTATTTATTTATTCTTATTTCAGAACCTTTGTTTATTCACTCATTTTTATGGCCGGCTCAGCCTGCCCTGAGGGCAGGGCTGGCGCAGCATGTGGTGCCGGGGATCGAACCGTGGTCCTTGAAGTCGCCCAAGCTTTCCCAAGCAGGGGATTTAGACCACTGAGCCATCATGCCAGGCCCCTAGGAATTTATATATTTCTTTATTTTAGCATATTTAATCTGTTACATGTAATTGTTCATATTAAGCCATTATCATCACTTATTTTGCTTTAAAGTTAGTTGTGATTCCTCCTTTTAACTTTTGATTATTTTCATTTTAATTCTTATGTTTATCTCAGTCTAGCTATAATTTCTTTTTTTTTTATTTATTATTTTTTTTCTTGTTTCAGAACCTTTGTTTGTTTATTCACTCATTTTTTATGGCCGGCTCAGCCCACTCCGAGGGCAGGGCTGGCACAGCATGTGGTGCCGGGGATCGAACCGCGGTCCCTGAAGCTGCCCAAACTTCCCCAAGTAGGCGCTTTAGACCACTGAGCCATCCCGCTGGGCCCCTATAATTTCTAAAAATCTTTTTAATTTTGTAGATCCTTCATACATTTTTTTGTTATTTATTTAACCTCTGACATTATTCTCTTCTTTGGTAACTTTGAGCTTCTTGTTCTTCTAGTTTCTTTTTGTTTTTCTTCTTTCAGAACTTTTGTTTATTTATTTTTTCTGGCTGGCTCAGCCTGCCCTGAGAGCAGGGCTGGCACAGCATGTGGTGCCGGGGATCGAACCGCGGTCCCTGCAGCTGCCTAAGCTTTCCTAATCAGGCATTTTAGACCACTGAGCCATCCTGCTGGGCCTCATGTTCTTCTAGTTTCTTGATGTGCAGCAGTAAGCTTATGAATCATTTCTTCTTTAGCTATATAAGTACTTTTTGATATAAACTCCCAGCCTACAATGACGTTTGCTGTGTACTGCACAATGGTATACTGTGCTTCCATTATTGTTGGTCATAAGTATCTCACTTTGTAATTTTCTTGTGTGTGTGCGTGTGTGTGTTTGTGTATGTGGTACTGGGGATTAAACTCAGGAACCTGTGCTTAGCAGGAATTTTCACTTCAATCTGGTTATTTTGTGGTTTAAGTAAGTGTGATTTTTAATTTCATTTATTTGTGATATAAATTTTCTCTCTGTCTTTTGTTATTATACTCTGAAAAGAGACTTATTTTGCGAGGGAGGGGGGATTGAATTGAGGATTTTGCGCTTGCCAAGCAGGTGCTTATTCTACTGAGCCCCAGCCCCGAGACTTAATTTTTGAAATTTTCAGTTTGCTAGAACGGTTTCCTTTCTTAACATATGGTCTATTCTACCAAACATTCTAGGTATTATTCAAAAGACTATGTGCTATAAGATGGAATATTCTGAATGTGTGTATCAGATTGAATCCTGTATTTCCTTATTGATTTTTTGATTCAATATTGCAGTCATTGCTGCAATACTTTGATGAAGTCTTACAATTACTGTTTGGCAGTCTGTCTCTCCTTTCACATCTGTAGTACTTACTACACATTTAGGTGATTTGATATTGGGTGTTTATATAGTTAAAATTATTGCATTGTTTTGTTAAATTGGCTTATTTATCATCGTATAATGATCTTCTTTATGTCTTCTCACAGGTTTTTGGCAAATGTTTATTAGATCTCACACAAACATAGTTTTATTTAAAATATTTTAGCAGTCAGCTTATGCTATGAAATCTGTGTCTTCATAGTAGTGTAAACACACACATACACTCACACATACACACATACACACACACCACAATCATACTTTCAAGAAAATGGGCAAAACAGAAGAGATATATGCAGGTATTCATTTTTAAAGAAAATTAGAAAAATGAATAAAGATTGATGTTTTCACAATAGATACAAATAAAAAGTACACACTTACTCGCTCATCAAAAAATATATATCAAAATCATTTTCAGTTTTGTGAAACACTTTTATAAGGATAGTAGTGAAGTTACACGAAAAATAGTGAGCTTGTTGTTGTGTTACATAGGTTCCATTAGGTAATTCCTGCAGCAGCTGCAGCGGCTTCAAAAATCAGATGTCTAATAATTACCTGAGAATTACAGATGTAGTTTTCTATAAAGGCCAAATTTCTAGTACCACTCACCCAAATAATTGCATAAAATCTCTACTGAAATATAAAGCTGGTGCTTCCACCATTGGTAATGGAAAGAATGATAGATAGATAGATAGGTAGATAGATAGATAGATAGATAAACAGAGATATCACCATGCCAGATCTCAAATTTCTTCTTTTTCTAAATCTGAAATGCTTACTCAGTCATATATGCATGCATGTATTTTTCAGTTCTTTTAAGTAAGTTTCTGACAATATGAATGCTCCTTTTTTCAATATATTCTTTCCTTTTTCTTTTCTTTTTTAATGTATTTAGTACAGGATTTATAGAGTCTCATTACAGAGATTTGACTTGTAGTGATCCTCCTGTTCTCAGCTTCCCTATCGCTAAGATGATAGGCACGTGCCACCAGGTACACTCGCAACGGATATCTCAGCTCGCCCTGGGGATCAGGCAGGCATGACACAGCAGGGGCTTGAACCCTCGACCCCTGCAGCTGCCCAAGCAGCAGGTATTTTATTTATTTATTTATTTATTTATTTATTTATTTATTTATTTATTGTCTTTTCGAGACAGGGTCCCACTGTGTAGTTCAAGCTGGCTTTGAGCTCACTTTTGTAGCCCAGGCTGATCTCGAACTCACATCGATCCTCCTGCCTCACTTTCCCAAGTGCTGGGATTACAGGCATGCACCACCACACCCGGCTGCAACAGGTATTTTAATCTGCTGAGCTATCCAGCCGTTCTCTCCTTCCTTCCTTCCTTCCTTCTTTCCTTCCTTCCTTCCTTCCTTTCTTTCTTTCTCTCTCTCTTTCTTTCTTTCTTTCTTTCTTTCTTTCTTTCTTTCTTTCTTTCTTTCTTTCTTTCTTTCTTTCTTTCTTTCTTTTTCTTTCTTCCTGGAAGTGAGCATAGGGCCTTGCATTTGTCAGGCAGGTGCTGTTATCTTTAAACAGTTAATGAAATCACCCTGTGATTTTAAATGAAGTATCTAAATTTTTCAGTTCAGTTTTTCACCTGGGTTCCTGGTGTCATATGCCTATGTTTTTGGTAATATTTTTCCCTGTAATAAGAATTGCATTGACAGATAAACATATTCTGGGAAAGATCTTCTACTGTGACTAATTTACTGAGCCTTATGTTATTGAAAGAGGTTTCTAAGCCCTTGTCCAGGATATAGATAGATAGATAGATAGATAGATAGATAGATAGATAGATAGATAGATTTTTTTTTTTTGATCTGTACTTAGGACAGAGTCTACAAGATCTCACTACATAGATTGGATTTACAGTGATTATCCTGTTTTTAGTCTCAAGTGCTGAGATTACTGGTGCATGCCACCAAGCTAAATCTCAATGGCCATCTCAGTGTGCTCTGTGGTGGGACCTGTAGGGCACGCAGGGGATCGAATCCAGGCCACTGTGCTCTGCCTAATCAGGTGCTTTAGTCTGCTGAGCTATCAGACTGGCCCTAAAAGGATTTTTTTCTGCCTCAGGCAACCTCAAGGGCACTTCTGGTGAGACACGTGGTGCTCAGGGTCAAACCGCAGCACTTTGGGCCTGACTGATTTTGCTCAAGAAGGCATTTTAGATAGCTACACTAAACAATGAGACCCCCAGGCTAGATTTAATGTTGTGATCCTTCTACCTCAGCCTCATGTATAGCTGGAGATCATAGGTATTCACTGCCACAACTGTAAAATTTGAATTACTTGGTTACTAACCAGGATATCTTCATTATTTTTCTCTCATTGTTGAGACAAGATATCTGACACCCAAAGTTAAAGGGGGAACGGTTTATTTAACTCATAATTTATAAAGATTTCATTCTATTGTTGTCTCCTTCCAAGACAGAATAGAGGAAAACCTTTTGTAATACGCAAAAGGTAGCAATAGCAACAAGAGACTTTAATAGTATCTTTCTGTCTCATTTAATTAATTCAGGTTTCTCAGACCTGGTAGAACTCACACTGTTGATCCTAATTCCCTTGAGCCCAGCATTGCACCATGAAGAAATTTCAGCATTGCCCACTCTATGTACAGTCACCTCTAAGATAGCTACATTATATATTGAAATAAATTTTAGTAAGTTTCAAAACATATGTCTCACAACTAAAACTGTGATTAGATGTAAAATTAAGTTTTAAATGTTTACATGATAAAAAGACAAAATTTAGCAACTAAGTATCCCTTAAAAGAAAATTATAAAGCTTTCAATCCTCCCTGGAAACCCATGCCTCACACACCTGCCCTGATGGCCTGATCACGGAGACTGAATGTGGTGGGGCAGTCTTGTAAACCCAGCACTGGGGAGGCTGAAAACAGCAGGATCACTGTTAGCCTAAGCCGTGTGGTGAGACCCTGTACCAAATATGTTTTTTAAAAAGAAAAAAAAACATAAGAAAGACAACTAAGTATTTTATGATTTTTATAATAATTGTTGCTGGTCTATCATGTAAAATATTTTTGAACTTATCATTTCCTTATCATAATTTCTTGCTACATAGTACCTATGGACACAACGCATAATGTGTATCTTTTCAATAGCTCTATTATTTTTGATACTTTATAGCACATATATTTTAATTTTGATTGGTTAATATGTTTTAAAAAGTACTATCTTAGTTACTTTTTCTCTTATTACTCAGAAAAAATGCCTGACACCCAAAATTAAGAAAGAAAAGGTTCATTTAGCTTACAGCTTGTGGAGCTTTCAGTGTGTAACTCGCGAACTCCAAGGCAAGGTGGCATATAACAGGGATCTATATATATATATATATCTATATCTATATATATAGATATAGATATAGATATAGATATATATATGTATATTTCATCCATTAGTAAAAGTATGTGGTGTTTCAAATTGCTAAAATTCTAACGCTATATTCTGTAGCAATGGAATGCATGCAACTCTACTTCCTCCTTTTGAATTGGGTTTTTAATTATTCATCTATGTAAATTATTATCTTCATAATTATGTCATATTTAGCATATACCTATTACCTCTATTAACATCTTATGATGCATATCTGTATTTTTCATAATGAATTTTTCATAATGAATCTTTGAGTTAAATCCAAGACTTCATGGCTGTGGAGATAGTTCAGCAGTCTAAGCACCTGCCTGACAAGCACAAGACCCAGGTTTGATCCCCAGCACTGCATGCTTGGCTGACCCTTCTCTGTGCCAGCCCCCTGTTGTGCTGCCCACCAAAACTTGAGTACATGCCTGTAATCCCAGCTCTGCCGAGGCTGAGATTGGATGATCACTACAAGTTCAAGCTGGGCGGCAAGACCCTATATCACGTAGATAGATAGATAGATAGATAGATAGATAGATAGGATAGATAGATAGACAGACAGACAGATAGATAATAAATAACATAAATTCAAGACTTCATACACATACTATTCAAATTTTTCAAGAAATATATTTTAAGTAAAGTAATGCAATATTATTTAACCATAGAAGATCATGCTAGTCTTATAGTGTATGTATTGACACTTGCCCACTGTTCGTGTTTTCTCTTCTCATTCCTTTCTGCTTATCTAGCACCCTGTGGATCTTCTCTCTGTAGAATATCTTCTTTTGTTCAGCCCTGCATGTAACACAGTGTCTATTTTTGCTTTGCCAAAATGTCTTTATTTCAATCTCATTGCAGATGCATATTTGACAGATGTAACACTCTATTCCTACCGTTTCTCATTGCCTCATTAGTCTGAAAGCATTCCTCTGTTCTCAACCTTCCAGCTGACTTTACAGGGATGGTCAATTCCATAAGTACAGAAATCCTCAAAGAGTAAATTCAGCCGGGCGTGGTGGCTCACGCCTGTAATCCCAGCACTTGGAAGGCTGAGGCAGGAGGATTGGTGCGAGTTCGAGACCACCCTGGGCTATAAAAGTGAGCACAGGACCAGTCTCAACTGCATAGCGAGACCCTGTCTCAAAAAGACAAAAAAAAAAAAAAAAAAGAGTAAATTCATTCTTCTGCAGTTTGTTTTTACTTGGAATTTTCTCTACATATTCCTATGGTCAAAGAATTGGTCAAAAGTATTTAAATTATTATCACATGAACTGTTTTTTAAAAATAATTTCTATAAACTAATACACTGCTTGGTTGTAACAGATATTCGAATGACCATTGTTATATTTTTCATTGTTTTCTAAGTGTTTTAATATAAATTTATTCTCTCTGCCCCTATGTACCTTGTTGCATGTAAGTACCTTTCCTGATGCATCAACTCAGATGTGGTATGGCTAGTTAGAAGCTGCTGAACAGTGCTCTTAGCAACACACAAGACCTGAGTCACAATTACATAACAGAGGCCTTGGCACCACTCCACTCTTTCTTTATAATTTATCTTTTTTCTTTGTTTTTTCCCTTTTTTGTTACTTTTAATAAGAAATAACGATATATAACAATGTGACAGTTTCAAAACACATTAGTAGTACACATTTCAATATTTGATACAATGTATATTGTTGTCCTCCTACTAGTTATACAAAGCCAAGGGTGTAGGTGTTACAATTTTTCAAATCATTATTGGTATGAAAAATTTCTTCTCATTCAACTAAGACAAAGTAGCTGGGTGGTAAGGGCAAGTTAAAATAAGACTTGTATGACAAAATATGTAACTTTTGTATTTCTCAAGTTCAGTCAAATTCCCTCAGGATTTACTTTGGAACTATATACAGTGCTTTGTAGAACTGTCATCAGTCTCAACCATCTGGATGAGTCATGGCCATTGCTTGGCCACTTTGCTCTCTGTGAAAGCCTGAGAGAATGTTTTCTCTCTATGTGACTCTCCTTTGGCACACTATGTATCTTCAGTCCCTTTCCTCTGGCCCCATAATCTCCTTGAACAGAAAATTTGGGAAACCATTGAGTTTTAGGGTGTTATAGCACAGGTTTATGTCCCGAGTCCTCACTGACTTTGAAGGGCTAGGGCCAAAATATTGGCTAGCCTTGTAGCCCTTATTTTGCTCTAATTTTTGGTCTGTAAACTTACATTCTTAACCTGCCGGAAGAAAAGCTTAGTGAGACTATTACTCTATAAAATAGGTACTTGAGCATTCTTTTGAATATCAAACGTCTTAGACTTAATTTGTAATTGATATTTTCTATCAATCATTCATATTCTAACAAATTTCTGTAGAAGATGATAAAAGCAGTTACACATTTTGCATATTTAAGAATCTAAGCATATACAAAATTACAGCCAGTCAGTCCTATGATATTTTCCTAGTCTCTTACTCTCATTTAATACCCTTTTTTGTTTTCTTGTAAACCAACCACTTACTTCAGAGAGAGTATAGCAGTAACTGAAATTACATTGGAAGTAGAGCGCATCTAAAAGACCAGAATGATATACATTCCAAGCATATTTTTACTGTTACACATTGCTATCCACAGTGTCAAAAACATTTTGTAGGTTCCTAGGACTATTATCTAACTCATCCTATGTATACAAGTGCATGGCTTCCTGTCTTTCAGCTTGCAGTCACTTCATTGTTTAACCCTTTATATTCAGCTGTGTTATGCCTCTCCATTTTTATTTCTCCTTTTGAGATCTTACAGTTAGGGAGACTATACGATATTTACACATGTAGATCTTCTTTATTTCACTTATGAGTATATTTTCAAGATACATCCATTTATATATGAAGTTTCTTATTTTATCATTCTTTGTAGCTGAGTAATATTCCATTATGTAAAAGCATCACACCTTTTTCAATCATTCTTCAGGTGATGGGCATTTTGGTTGTTTCCAAGATTTGGCTATTACCAACTGTGTTGCTATAAACATGGGTGCACAGATATCACTATGATATGATGTTTTCAGTTCTTTTGTAAATTCCCAGTAGGTGGATAGCTGGATTAAATGAGATTTCCAGTTCTAGTTTTTTAAGGAGTCTCCACATTGCTCTCCATAATGGTTGCAACAGTCTGCACTCCCACCAGCAGTTAAAAAGAGTTCCTTTTTCCCCACAGTTTCTTCAACATTTATTGTTGCTTGATTTCTTTATTATAGCCATTCTTTCTGGAATGAGATGGTGTATCTTCCATTACATCAGTATAGCTTACTTGGTTGAGCTAGTGGTTGGCCTCATGTTATAAATGCATTTCTCAACTATAGTGATACAATATTTTGAATCTTGTCACTTGGCATATTATTAGTAATTGTATTTCCACCAACATGCTCAATAGTTAGACATTTCTGTGTGAAGTTATCTTCTAATCAATTTATGCCCTACCCATTTTATTTCTAATGTTGAAATTAAATGATCCCTATACATACCTCATAGAATTTTTGAGGATTATAAATCTATGAGATGAATAGTTTACAAGAATACTATCACTTAATGGATTTTCATGGCACTACCATAATACAATTTGCATAGTTTAAATCAATATATTGTGTCTATGTAGATTACATTACCATGATTTTATTTTTAAACTGCTACATACAAATGTGTCTATTTTTTCCTATTTAATTTTACATATGGCTTGCATGTTGAAAAAAATGGCTAGGTCAAATTGACTTCCAAATTCCTAACAATCTTCAAACTCTGTTTATACCACATGGGAAGGGAGAAATTATTCCTAGACCCACTTACCACCTGGTTCTATCTTTTTATATTCAAAATGCATGTTTGACATATTTTGAGTAAAGTTGTAAATTTGGATTTTGTTTGTTTATTTGAATCTTAAGCCACATGGCAGTAAAATGAGAAGAAAAATGCAGTCACACCAAACAAGTTACAACATATGCCCATGAAATGTAAAATAAACAGTGTATGATTTAGTTTATCTAATTAGAAATTCAGGTCCTTGTAAATGTAGCTAACTTCAAGCTCAACACTGAACAATAATCAAATAATATAAATAAACATTAAATGTGAATTTGAGGGACTATTTTAAAAACCCAGAGTAATGAAATGTCCTACAAGTTACATCTCAAAAGGAAGACATAGCCTAGAGGCATATTTTATTCTTTTTAATGTGTATGTTGTAATGCTAAAGGCTTTATCATCTTTTCCATTTCAATGTTTTACCGTTAATATTTATGAAGTTGGATATTAATTTTATTTAATAAAAATATAACTTACATATATAGTCTAACTGAATTTACTAATGTGTATTTTGGCTGCAGAGTAGTTATAATTCATGAACTCTTCAGATAAAAGATTAAAAGATACATTGTAAAACAGTGTATCTTAGAAACTAATTTTCAATATTTTTCTCCTAATAATAAAGCATATTAGACTTGGTAGCTTTTCTGTGCAAGGACCTATTATGTTATATAGTAGCCTTACAGAAGTATGTTATATATTATGTTCTCTATTATGCAGTTAGAAACAATAGAGAAAATTAATGTAAATTATTCATGGAAGAAGTTTTATATTGAATGACAGTAAAGTTTGAAAGTTAAATCAATGACATCTAATTCTGCAGTGAACTCTATTTTTCATTAAATATTTTATTAAATATTTGGTAGTACTTTTATTTTCTCTATTAGACATATATCATTAAATTAATAATTTAGTAAATGTATGTTATAAATTAATGAATTTAACTTAATGTATATTTTGGTGTGATAAGTGTATAGTTTGATCTGACAAGTATACACGTCATTTGATGTAAGCATAGGGGCTTCAGAGAACATGACACAATAGGGGCTTGATGGGTCCCAGCATGCTGAGAATGCAGCCTGCATTGGCTTCTGAACAGAGATGTTCAGCAACCCTACTGGAAATAGCCGTGGAGAAATATGTAGCCAAATGCTTTGGGCATCCTCCTTGAGCATGCAATATATAAATGAAAAGACATTTTGAGTACTCTAAGGCCACTGACTTTACAGGAAGTAGAATATCTATCCATGCTCATCCTCCTAGAAAGATTTATGCAGACAACAATGGAAACAAGTTTTAGAGTTGTTTTGGTAACCAGTGAACAAGTGAATTAGAAATATAATTATTCTCTTCATAATTAACTAATGTGCTAAATTCACGTCCATTCTCCTGAAATTGTTTGGCTCATTTTTAAAAGTCACATTGTAGTTTAGTTCTGTAATATCCCCAAAATTTCATGTGTCTTCAAGGTGATTCGATTTTGAAGAGCCTGCTCACCATTAGGCCCATCATTTGATCACTTCAGTAGATGAATGTACATAAACTGCACTGGAGTGCAAAACTGGGTGCACACGCAAATATATTCTGAGCCCTAATTCTGTCTCTGTGTCTGTGTACATCTCTGTATTCATGTCAGTCAGTCAGTCAGTCAGTCTGTCTGTCTGTCTGTCTGTCTGTCTGTCTGTCTCTCTTTCTTTCTTTCTTTCTTTCTCTTTCTCTTCTCTTTCTCTTTCTCTCTTTCTTTCTTTCTCTCTCTCTCTCTCCCTTTCTCCCTCTCTCTCTACCCTGACATTAGCAAATTTCCTTCATTGTGTACTTTGTATACGTTCGCTACAGTTCTATATCCAGTCAACCGTGGACAGCATCCACAGAAACTATGAAGTAATAGAAAACTATTCTACTCTAAATTGCAGATGATTCACATTTCATCTCAGCAAGGGAAATTAATAAAATGAAGATTATATTATGTCTTTTCTTGTAGTCTTGTCTTTTCTATAAAATGTATATATTACAGCTACCATTGGCAAATTCCCATTGTAACTTTTGGTGAAGTTCTGTATTGTTTCTATTGTTTTATATTTTGTATTTTCTTTACATACAAAATTAAACTATAAAATTCATTTAGATAAGAAATAAGATTGCATTTTCATAGAAGTATTTTCACTTTGTGGTCTCCTAGCATGACAGCTCATGTTCATTATTACTTACCTTCCTCAATATGTAATAGATTTCTTTTTTCTATTTTTTTATTTTTTTGCTTATATTTTTTATGTTTGTATTACTTTGAATAAGAAAAAAACAATGTGACAGTTTGAAAACATGTTAGGAGTACATTCCCACTAATTGATACAGTGCATATTGTTGCCTTCATAGTAGTTGTTTAGAGCACAGGATGCAGACATGATAATTTTTTAAATCATTATTGGTACAAAAATTTCTTCTTGAATGAAGAGAAAGGAGTTATACACCTAGTCCAATATTTCATAATAGCAGTGAGTTATTGGCAAAACTGGCAAGGTTGGAAGCTGTTGACTCGAGCCTTTTACATGTCAGCATACTAATCTAGCTTTACTTTTTATGCTTCGTGGTTAAACTTTTCTGCCATGGTTAAGGGCAAGTTAAAGCAAGACCTGTATAGCAAAACATGTAACTTTTGTATCTCCCAAGGTGAGGCCACAGAGGAAAGAGATTGACAATGTATTGTGCGCCTAAGGAGTGTCACCTAAGGAGAAAACATTCTCAGGCTTTCATAGAGAGCAAGCTTGTCAAGCAAGAGCTGTGACTCATCCAGAAGGCTGACATTGTCAAAAGTGCTACAAAGCACTGTACATGATTTCAAGGTAAATTCTGAGGGGTGTCTCAAATTTTCTAAGTGCTATAGTTTTCTTTGTGATTTCAATATCACCCTGGACTGTTGTTAAAAGTCAATGGCAATATCATGCTCACTATCTATAAGATCTAACATTTTGGGTGTTGTTTTATATAGTCTGCTATTACATTTTGGGATATGTCTTTCCTGTGGAAGTCTTTGTGTTCCTTTTCCTTCATTCTAACTAAGCAAATGATTCCTCAATTCTAGACAAACTCCAGTCATGATATTCACACATTTGCTTTTTGCCGATTTCAGATATGTTCTTCTTATGAAGCCAATTGCTCTACAGTATAATTGCAAAGCTTAATTCAGGTTCTGAAAATTGATTTTTTTTCTCTTTAAAGAGAACAAAATAAAAATAACAAAATAGTTTCAAAACAGGATAATAGGAAAGTAAACCTAATTATTAAATTGTGCAGAGTTATATTGATAGTAGTTACTCAGAATACAAAATATGGGCATGATTTTCTGCCAGATAGCTTAGTGTATTAAAGCGCCTGCCTAGGCAGACCCTCATTAAAATATAAAAAGTTCTTTTCAAATGTATTAGTTGTGTTTTTTAAGATAGTGTAACATGCTTACATATATATATATATATATATATCTTTTTATCCATTCCTTGAGAAATAGGCATGTAGGTGGCTTCCATGTTTTAACTATATATGCTATAAAATGGGATATATATCTTTGAAGTGTGATGTTTTAATTTCTTTTGAAAAGATTCATAGTAGAGGAATAATGGGCAAATGGGAGCTCTAACCTGAGTTTCTTAAGGAATCTTGGTACTGGTTTCCACTATGGTAATACGGGTCTGTGCTCCCACCAGCAGTGCAGAAAGACCCCCCCCCCGACATCCCACCAGCACTTATTATTGACTGACTTCTTTACGACGATTCCTTCTGTGGTGGGATGGAATCTCTGTTGTGTTAACTTGCATGTCTTAAATAACAAATTATGTCGCTCATTTTTCATATCTCTATTTTTCACTTGAAAAATTTGTATTCATCTTAAATGCACATTTTATTGGGTCTTTGAATTTGGGGGAACTTGATTTTTTTTCAATTCTTTATAACTTCTAAATATAAGTCCTTTGTCTAAGGGGTAACTAACTATAAATTTTCCCACTCTGAGGGTATCTTTTTTCACTCTGTTAGTGATTCTTTGTGTTTGCAAAAGCTTTTCAATAAGGTGACATCCCATTTGTCAGTTTTGGCAGTATTTCCCTTGTAGGTTTTGGTACTATTTCCCTTGTAGTTTTTATTTTACTGATGAAGTCTCTGCCTACACCTAAACCTTCAAGATTTCTATTGATCTTCTCTTCCAGTGAGTTTAGTGTGAATGCTTTAATATTGAAATATTTGATTCATTTTAACTTTAGTTTAGTGCATAGTGATAGACATAAGCCTCATTTTGTTCTTCAGCACATAGAAAGCCAGTTTTTTCAGTGCTTTTTATTAAGGACACTACTTTTGTTCCAGGGAACATGTATGGCTAATTTGTAAAAATAAGATCTCTGAATGTGTTGTAGTTTTCTTTGCATCTTCTTTTCTGTCCCACTGATGCTCTGGGCAAGATTTTTTTCTCAACACCATGTTGATTGTGACACATTAGCAATGAAGTATAATTTCAGGTCTGAGATTATAGTTTCAGGGCCTTGCCTTTGCTAATGAGAAATACTTCTGTTATTCTGTATTTTCTGGTTCTATATGAATTTAGGAATGCTTTCTACAGATATATGAAATATCGTAATGGCATCTTGATTAGGATTACATTAAGTATGTATAACAGTTTTGAGAGTATAGTCCATTTTTTATATCCTTATTAGTCTCTATTTATAGGACACTACAAATTTCACTGTACAGATCTTTTACATCCCTTGTTATAGTGATTTGTAAATATTTCGTTTTTTAGGTGTTGTCATGATTTGTGTATAGGTGTCCCCGCAAAGTCCCATACAGTCATGGGGCAGCTTCTGAAATTTGTTATTGGTATTGTGGGTAGGGGAATTGCACCTCTCCTGGGGCAGGTGATTTGCATTTAAATGTAAGAAAGGAAGAAAAGTTAGCTGCTTGAGTTGCTGCTACTCTCCTCTCTTGCTCTTAGTTACTGCCATGGAAAATTACTCTCTGCCATGTGCCACTCTGCCTTAGACCCGGCTGAATATGGACTGAAAACTCCAGTTAACCATGAGATAAATAAACCTTTACTTTCTCCATTTTGAGTATCGGGTATTTTTCCCTGCAGCGAGAGAAGAGTAACTATAACAAAATTTGGTACCAGGAGTGGATTTTGCTGTGACTAACCTGATCATGTGGATTACAAGTTTTTGGGAATGACTTATGGGAAGAGATAGGAAAGATTTGAAGATGTTCTCTACATTCAAAGAGCTAGTGAAGCTTCAGCTGTTCTGTAGATGAGATTCTGGTCAGAGCTCAGACCAGAAGACTGACAGAAGGGCTGCCTGTAAAGAACAGGCTAGGGAGATTTCTGCTGGGAAGGACTGCATTGGTTATTAGACTCCAGATCATTTCTATTTTGACTTAGCAGAAAAGTTGTCTGCATTTTATGAGTGTCCAGAGACATTGCCTGAGAGTGAATTTAAGCATGGTAGACTGATGAATCTTTCAAAAGATATTTCAAAGTAGCCAAATATTGGGGTGGTGTCATGGTTATTATTGAGGCTTATAGCCAGATTTATGTTGAGAATCAAGAGCCAAGAGCCCAGCAGGAGAATTTAAAATGTTGTGAGTTTGGCCAAAAAGGAAGTTTCAATAAAACTGTGAACTGCAAAGACAGAGCTAAGGGGATCTCCATTGCTGAGAAGGAACAAGAAAATGGAAAAGATGGCCTGAGGGCATCACAGGAAGTGACAGGTCTTCACCTTTTGCAACCTCAGAATTGCAAGGTCAGGGGCTTTGCTTTGACGGGAAAGCTGCTGAGCCCTTTATTCCAGAATGGCTGTAGCAGCTTCACCAGGTTCAGAATGGCACCAGCATGGAGAATTTATTCTTCAGAATCAGGGTCAGAGTGCTCAGTGATCCATGCACTCAGCCCAAATAGCCAAGACAGATGGAAGCCTGGCTACTGCTCCATTAGTGTGGCATTGGTTTTAGGCTCATTGAGAATGCAAGAGTTCTGAGGTTAAGAAGGCTTCCACCTCAATTTCAGAAGGCCTGGGAGGCTAGGCAGTGTACCCGTCAGAGGTCAGTGTGTTAAGCTGTGAGTGAGAAGCCTATTCAGTGGAAACCCCAAAAGTTTGGAAAAGCCAAGAATGTGGGTTGTCTAAGGGAAACCCAAACATAGTGCAAAGCCAGTCTAAGAGAGAAGCAATGAGAATTACAACTACCATGAGTGCCTTATATGTGGAGCCACATGGAGCTTAGAATTTGCCACAGGTTGCTTCAGATGTTCCACAAGGACCTCTAGGATTTAATGTTTGCTCTGCTGGATTTTGGACTTGTGTTGATCCCAGTGCTTGATATCCTGTTGTGCATAACTTTTGTAACGGTAATGTGTGTTTTGTTCCTTTGAATCTTGAATTTGCTTTAATTTTCATTTGTATAGAGGCTCATAGAGACTTGGGACTTGGACTTTTCAGCAATGTTGGAACTGTTGAGACTTTGGAAACTCCTAGAGATGGACTAGAATGTCTTTTGCATAAAAGAGATGTGCGTGAGTCTTTGGGATCCAGGGGCTGAATGCTATGGCTTGTGTATAGGTGTTCATCCAAAGCCTCATGCATTCATGGGGCAGCTTCTGGAATTTGTGATTGGATATTGTGGGTGTTGGTTCTGCACCTCTTCTGGGGCAGGTGACTTGCATTTCAATGTAAGAAAGGAAGAGAAATTAGCTGTTTGAGCTGCTGCTACTCTCTCCCTTGCTCTTACTCTTTGCCTGCCACTGAGAAAGGTTGTTTTCTGCCATGTGTCACTCTGCCTTGGAGCCCACTGAGTATGGACTGAAATATCTAGTAACTGTGACCTAAATAAACCTTTCCCTCCTTCATTTTGAGTGTCTGGTATTTGTCCCAACAATGAGAGAATAGTAACTAAGACAGGTGCTATACTAAAGGATGTACATTCCCTAGTTTTTCTCTCTGTGAGTTTGACACTTGTATAGTGGAATATTATGGTCTTTAGAGTCCTGACTTTGTGTCCCACTACTGAATGTGGATATTAACTATAAAAGTATTTTGGTACAGCATTTAAGGCTTTCTATGTAAGGGACCATGTTGTGTGTAAATAATGATCATTTGACTTCTTCGTTTCCTATTCTTACCCCTTTTATGTCTCTCCCAAGTCTAATTTGTCTGTACAATATTTTCAGGACTATATTGAATAAGAAGAGTAGTCATGGACATTTTTGTCCTGTTCCTCATTTTAGAGTGAAAACATTTTAGTTTTGATAATGTAATATGATGTTAGCTATTTTGATAGTGATGGCTTTTGTAAGGTTGAGATAATGATTCCAAAAATTGAGGTTTTATATTCTTTCATTTTTTTTAGTATAAAGTTTTCAGTCATAAAATTCAAATAAAATGCTAATTTTCTGTTACAAAATATAGTGGGTAAGAATAATCAATATGGCATATTGTTCTGAAAGCATTCTGCAAAACAGTGTCAAACAAACTCACCCAAATTCTCATCTGTTGGACACATACTGTCCACACCCTCCTGCAGGTCTTCTGCAGCAATGTGTGCCCAAGTGTCTGTTTCATTTCTAGCATTTCTGCTTTATTTCAGTGAGTACTTGTTTTCCTTGGCTTTTTGGTCTTCTGTGCTTTTACAATCCAACATTTCTTTTTTTTTCAAATTGTTCTCAGCAACATCAGTTTTTTTTTTTCTTCTGTTGTTTTATTAAATAAATTGAACACATTTCTGATTTCCTTAAATGTCTTTAATCCTTTTTGTTCTTTTCGTCCTTTTTCTTCCTTTTCTGAATCACATCTTTTCTGAACTTTTTCTCTAGGTTCATTCTTTTTTAACTCTTTCTCCTCCTCGGCTGAGTCTGATGACTGCAGGCCTTGCTCTTCCCCTGCTGCCCTGGGACTCCTTTGTGTGTGGACAGACGGGAGTGGCAACAGCTTATCTAGCTCAGTGCTAGTCCTGCCACTGTCTTGATTCTTCTGCTTTTTAGGTAGAGTTCTCTTCTCTGAAAAGACACTGTTTTCTAGCTTTGGACCTTCTTTTGGCTCCTCATTCTTCCTCAGCTTCTTTTTCCTCCTCTTATTCTCACCATTAGCATCTTCGTCAGCACTGCAAGTAGCATCCAGCTGTTTGTCAAAAAGCTTCTCTTCCTCCTCATCTTCGCCTGTTTTATCTTTTGGGCTGTTAGCTTGCTGTTTCTCTTCTCTGTTGTCAGAATAGCAGTCTTCACAGTCATCGTCCTGAAGAGGAGAACTATTAAGTATACTTGCCTCAAACTGCAGCTGATTTTCAACACAGTTTTCTTTTGTTGTTTTTCTGTTTTCTTTTGGATCTTCTCTTGCTTTAGTCTTTAAATCTCTTGTTTCAGCCCTTTTAATTTTCTTTAATTCCTTGTTTTCTTTTAGTTCATCCTTTTTGAGCTTTTTTGGCATTCTTTAATTCTTCTTTGGCTTCCAAAATTCGTCCTTAAATCAAAAACCAAACTTTCAGAGGAGCTATCCAGCTCTGATTCGGACTTATCTTTTAGTTTTCCATTTTTCCTTTTCTTTTTTTTTTTTTCAAATCATCTGGGTTTTTCTCTTCTTTTCTCCTTGATTTTTTCTTTTTCTTTCCTGGGGAATTAACTTCTTTTGCCTCACTTTGGTGATCACTATCAGAGTTTACCTCAAATATGTAATTGTTTAAAGACAATTTCTGAATATCCTTCTTGGCTGCTTTTGCTTTGTTCTCTGCACCTTTCTTCTTAAATTCAAAAAGAACTTCTTTATAGTCCTCCAGATGAATCTTGGGCTACCAGGTATCATCATCTGATGTATATCCTTTCCATCGAACTTTACACAGGATTCTACCCGCGTCGTTCTTCATGTCAAGGATCTGTTCCACCTCGAATACATCCTCCTCATCTTCTTCACTATCCCCCAAGGCCTCCGCTGCTTTGGTGGCTGGGTCCTTCTCTTCGCCCATTGCTCCGACTCTTTGGACTTTGCATGACACGCTGTTGCTGTCAGCATTCGAATCAGTCACAACGGTCACAATGGCCCGTTCCACAGCCGCTGCCACCATCACAAAAGATTCTAGAGGACAACCGTCTGTGACAACCCCAGCTAGCTCCTGAGGTTTTATATTCTGTCACATAAAATATTTTCAGCTCTGACTTCCACTCTATTTAATTTTGCTTTTATAAAAATGTGTATCAAATATGTACATATAAATATATATATGATATGTATTCCTTGAGAAATATATTTTTTCTTTTTTCAAACTTGCATTGGTAATCATTTGCATTTTTAATTAATTTGTCTTTACACAACTTCATGATTTTTTTTTCATTTATTTTATTGTATTTAGTATAGGATCTACAGGGTCTCACCATGTAGATTAAACTCCCAGTGATTATCCTGTTTTCAGACTCCCATGTGCTGGGATGATAGGTATGTGCCACTACCCCAGTTTCAATCACTGCCTCACCCCTGGCGGCTAGGCTGGCATGGCATATGGTGTCTGGGATCAAACCTCAGTCCCTGTCTGCCTAAGCAGGGGTTTAGTACACTGAGCTATCTGGCCAATATTTTTCATTCTTTAGAAGAAGACTGCATCTTGGGGATACTATATTGATCGGGATTTCAATAACTCCAGTGAAACTCCTAATTATTGCTAATAGTAGCTTTCATATCATTTTCCTTGAATTCTGATTTCATATAGAGAAGTGGTTTATATTAACTGCAAATTATGAGCTTTACATAATTTCACATGCTCTATTTTTGTCTGGCTGGATGCACAGCAGAATTTTTATACCACAAATATATAATAAGTTGTACTATGCTATTAGGATAGTTATGATGTAATAGACAATAGGAGTTATTTATTTTTTGTTTACTTTTTACTTTTATTGTATTTTTCATCTTTTTTAGACAAGCTCTCACTATGCAGTTCAGGCTGGCCTTGAGCTCACTTTTGTTACCCAGGCTGGTCTCAGACTTGCACTGATCCTCCTACCTCAGCCTCCCAAGTGCTGGGATTACAGGTGTGTGCCATCACTCCCAGATACGGAATTATTTATATTTTTATAATATCTTAGGGTTATTGGTGATACTTATGTGTTTGTCTGTTTTTTTTTTTTTTTTTCATTTTCCTTCTAAGCCTTAGATTAACACAACATTCATTTAGGTTCATACTTATTTGCCTAAATCTACACATAATTTTCCTGTGAGAGTAAAGGCAATATTCTTAGTAATAGGTCATCCTTTATATTGCCTGCAACGAAGCCTCTTATGCATGATAAAATAATTCATATGTTGACAGATTATTTTTCTTCTGCCAATCTCAATATCTTTAGTTTTACACAATTAAATAGAAAAGCAAAAATGGAAACTAAACTTCCTATTAATTTGGTTATCTTCATAAAGGCAGTAAGAGTAGAGTAAGGAAAGACAGAGGAGACTACATCTTTTTTTTTTTTTTTTTTTTTTTTTTTTTTTTTTTTTTTTTTTTTTTTTTTTTTTTTTTTTTTTTGTATTTTAGGGAAGGGTCCACAGAGTGTTCAGCATCTCACTACTAGATTAGACTCCTAGTGATCTGCCTGTTTGCAGCCTCCCAAGGGCTGGGATTATAAATTTGCACCACCACTCCCTGCCTCAATTGTCATCTTAACAAGCCCCGGGGGTCACTCCAGCACAGCAGGTCAACACATTTTTGAATTAAGCACCATCTATCTTTCCTAACCACAGTGGTTTGAAAACAATTAGTTTTTGCTTTTTAGATGAAAAAATAAATGGTAAGTATACCTGAAAACTGAGAGGATGCATTTAATGTATTAATGTCGAAAGGAAGGAAATGTTAGTGAAGTTTCATGAATAAGACAAGGAGACACAGAAGCAGAGAGAGAAAACTAAGAGACACACAGAATAGAGATACTCAAATAGGAATAGAAATAAAATGACCATTTTAACTTACACTGTATTATAAATTGATTTTATTTTAATAAGTCTATGTACCAGAAGAACACACTTATAATAGAACAAAATATTTGGAAGCAAAATATTATTTAGATAACTAAAGTGACTTAGAGAATGGTGATGGGCCTCTGAGAGGTCCATAGAGGTGGCTACTATTTGGACAGTGCAGGAAGGAACCAGTGAGGTGTTCTACATTTTCCAGTTTATCAAAGCAGATCAATGGAAGGATTGAAGGATCTTCCCAGGGCATACATAGAGGAATACATTTTGAAGATCAAGAATACTGCCAAGGTCATGTCAAATTGGTACTATTCCTGTACATCTGTACTGTTCCATCAAGTAACATATTGCTGATACATGGAAAAATAAATTCATAATATTAATTCACAGTTGCTGACAAATGTATTTTTACTTTAACTTTAATTTTAACATGTCCACTTACAATCATGTGAATATTCTACCTTTATGGGAAATAGACAATTTAAAGCATTTTGTATTAGATCCTTTTCTGTTATACAACATGGTGGTAACACCCATAGTTAACAGAAAGATATTTAATTTAGCTTATAATTTCAGACAGTTCAGGCCATTTTTGTCTGACTCTAAGGGAAAACATCCTGGCAGCAAGGCCTAGTCGAACAAGGGCACTTAAACTTGGCAGTCAAGAAGCAGCATGAAGCAGTGCCTGGGAGATGGCACATGAGACCCTACAGAAGGCCCAAGATCAAGCCTCCATGAGCCAACCTATCAGGGAGTACCCAGAAGTTTACTTCACCAACCACACTGTTATCCCACCTCAAACACTCCACATATATGCAACATATAAGGATCAAATCCAGATAATAAATATTATGTTCAATGATTTTTTGCATTTCTTCAATGAAAACAGATCTACATTTACACATATACATTTCTTTTACAGTAGGTAAAATTAAATCACTTTTTTTTAGTAGACATAGCAAGAGCTATGTGGTTTAAGCTAGCCTTGTATATACTATATAGATGTATCTGTCTTTGAACTCATACTGGAGTTTGAAATGTACTCTACTAGACCCAGGTAAAACTACTGCTAAGGTCTAGGAGTGTACAATAGTGAGACACTGTTTACTCAGTGATCTAAAGAGACAGATGACCACCAAAAAAAGATCACATTTCATAACCTAAGTACGAAGATTACTTGATGACTATTATTTTCAAACTAATATATTAACTCGAGGCTATTTATGTGAAAATGTCAAGAAAAATATTTTGAGTTTACTTTGATGTAGAACATGTATTATATCTTTGTTTCTTTTAATAAGTGAGTATTTTTTCATAGTTACTTTCACTTATTCTATACTATTTGTATTACTGTACAAATAAACATGAGGCACAGAGAATAAAGCAGTAGTTTCTGTTGAAATCTTTTATAATCTTGACACAAATCAAGGCCAGAATTCACAGACTATTCCACAAGCATTTTCTCTCAAGTCTCATTGGCTGAATTGTGGTCGGTAATGATCTGTAAAAGGAAAGCCAATTTGCCCCTTGATGGAGATTACTGCACCAAATGTAGCAAAGAGCTTTGGAAAATGTGACACGCTTGCTACTCCACAGTGAAAGAGTTGATTAGTTTCTTAGCTTTCTTTTTTTTTGTGCAAAAGAAAGAGATCTTGCTTGTTAATTCCTTCTAATCTCACACACGACTGTCATTGCTTATATAAACACCTGTAGGTTGTTATATGAAAATATTCTAAAACTTTAATCCATCAGTAAGTAATTATTTCTATACATGTTTTTGTGAGGTGCCAAACTCCAACACTAAACTGATTATAAATATAAATGATTCTTTGAGATAAAAATGCTTTACTTTTAATATTTATACATTTCTCAATATTAAGTGCTAGGAATTCATTTTCCAGATTAACTTTAAAAATGAAATCTGATTATGTTAGCTACTCATACAGTTAATAGCTGTGAAAATTTTCTATATTTGTTACATATTGGGCCACAGAAAACATAAAACACATACATATAGACATATAGACATATAGACATATATCTCTAAATACACATATATATGTAAATTTATAAAATTAAAGCAACAAAATGTGCAATTGAAATGGATGCTTTTTTCTGACAGCTTAATACACTTAATTTATAGTTGTATATGAGGCAGCTTTTCAATTATAAAGCTAAATGAACAATTTGTTAAACATGCAATTAAAATAAACTTATCTAATTGAAATAAACATATCAAAACTATAGTTCTTAAAATATGTTGTGTATTTATATGTTTTATTGGAAAGAAATAAGTAGATCAATATAAACTAACAACCAAGTTTCAAAAAATACTTGTTAAAAATACAGAGTATTTGTACTGTCATATTTTTGTATGCTTACAAAGAGCTATCATTACAGTAAAGCATATAGTGGCAAATATGTAGAAATAGTCCTAATATGAATTCTATAAATGTACAAAGCCTACTGTAGCATAGAGAAACAACATAATTTCATGTAATTTATCCTAAAGTGTGCATAAAAGATTGATACTATATTTGAATGTTACCTGGGATTAATAGAATCACAAATTTGAAATAGACTTAAAGAAACATTAAGCTTCAACCAACTACTTTTATGTGATTCCCGATTCTGAACACAGATATTAAGTACTCCTTAAAGACTTAAAAATCTACATAATATATTATTTCACAGACCATTCATTTCATTCATTCGGCAGATAACACCTGAGTGTCTCCTTCAAGTACAAAATAGTTCAAGCTCTGGGGAAATCAGAACGTATAGCAAACTGAATCTGTGCAAATGACTGATGGCATGTGAGCAAACACTGTACTTAGAGTAAACTTCTCCACTGCAAGGCAAAGATTAAAAAAAATATAAAAAGCAAAAACACTCAGAAAGTGTTTAAGGGATAATACTGGAGGCACTAATGAAGAGAAACATTTACTAGCACAAGTGATAGAAGTAACACTGACAGAAAATGTAGAAAGCTATGAAAAGACATAATGTCCAAGGAATACACAAACATTTCTCCATCACTTGAATGGAGGCTACTAGGAACAATGACGTATAGCGATACTGCAGATGTGGTCAAAGATAAACTCATGCATAGCTTCTGTCATTTTCTCTATTTTTCAGTTTCTAGCTTTGCAGCCATGATTTTTGGCAATCATGCCTCACATTTTTTCATTGTTGTAGTCTTTTGGTGGGTCCAATAAGATACAATTTCCCTACAATAGTATAATTCCTTTCATGTGTAAAATTTTCAGCTCATCTTGTTAAAATTCATATTCAGAGTTTATAAACACCATGAAATATATTAATTTCTAAACTTTTTCATTCTATAGCCTTCACTATGTTTTTGTTTTTCTTTCTTCACTATTTTTGGATGCAGCTCACAACTTAATCTGAGTACTACATTGTTGTTAGCATTTTCCTAAATTTAAAATTCTTTCAGGGTGAAATGGTAACTATTCTGACATACAAGTTCTCATTCTTACAGGATACTGCTCTACTCCTACTCTATTTATTTATTTATTTATTTATTTATTTATTTATTTATTTATATTTTTTATTATGGCCGGCTCAGCCTGCCCTGGGGGGTGGGGTAGGTGCAGCATGTGGTGCCAGGGATCAAAATGTGGTCCTTGTGGTTGCCTAAGCTTCCCTAAGCAGGCACTTTAGACCACTGAAGTGTCTTGTCGGCCCCCTACTCTTTTCCTTTTAAAGTAACAGTAACCTTGTCCAAACTGTACTGTGGTTCAGGAAAATCAAGTCTTCCAATTAAATTATACATACATAATTTATACCTCAGTATTTCATGACAGGCTTCAAAAATTAGAATAAATCTAGTCTTATTTTCCCAGATATTTGTGCTACCCTGAACATAAACACACATTCATACAAAGGCTGATCATATAATGCAACACATTCAAGTTTTAAAACTTGTTATAGTAAAAGACAGCATGCCATTAATAGATCTCCAAATAGAGTCATGGTTCTCAGCACACTTACCCTGTGGTTCTAGCCACTTTGCAAGAACAGTTCTGGAACTTCTGCTTCCTGAGGGTCTTCTTATTTTCTTTTGTGGCCAGCTCTGCCCAGTGTGGGGGGCAGGGCTGGCATGACATGGTGCTAGAGATTGAACCTCCATCCCTGAGCTTGCCTAAGCTTGCCTAAGCAGGTGCTTTAGACTGCTGAGCTCTCTCATTGGCCACTTTCCTGACTGTCTTTAGCAGATGTGATGAAAAATATGGTGACTGTGACTACCAAAGGTCATCTGATGAAATGTAAATGTGGAAAATACAGCAGCAGATCCCTCTTTATCTTCTCATTGTTCCTAAGAAATTTAAAAAAGTCAAATTTGCCACAGAAAATAAAAAATTTGAATTTCCATCTGATGTTAAGGCAGCCATAATAATATCATTTAAGACACTAGAGTAAAATTCCAGACCTGCTTAGGTAAGGGGCAGGAGCAATGGGATATTTGTTCAAAACAGGAGCATATATTTTGGAAGACATTAATGGCAATATATCTTTCGATGTAATAAATATTTTGAATTTAATCATTTAACATATTTTGTGATCACATATCATATTTATTTTTATGTGTACGTACATAATTTAGCCCATAGTTTTTTCAATATTTTGTAGCTGAAGAATCCCACATTAAAGACACACTTGGCAGGACAATAGGTAACACCCAACATAATTAATAGTTATTGTGAAATACTTATGTCAAATTCAAAACATCAATCTGATATTGAAAGAATTGTATCCCCACTCAGATTCTTAAGCTGAAGTCTTAAATCTCAATACCTCAAACACGACCTGACAATATTTTAAAATAAGACATCTAGAAAGATAATTTCAAAAATATTGACATAATACTGAACTCTTGGCTCATTGTGAGGGGGCAACATGGCACACAGAGATAAACATGCCCTATAAGCACGAGAGAATGCTACCCCACGATGAAGAGAGAAACCCACCACGGTGGAGCAGAGACCATAAGAGTGCTTGCCCTGATCATCCGTGGTCTTGCACTTCTAACTCTAAGCATAGCAGGAAAATATATCAGTGTTTTAGTCTGGGTTTTACTAGAGGAACAGATATAATACAAGGCGTACCAGTCCCAAAGTCAGATGAGGAATGTGCCCAGAGAATCTGAACACACTACCAACTGAAGGATTCCTTTCTAAGGCTTTTATACTTACTGCACTGTTCCATCTCTAACGGTCTCTAATGTTTTCTAATAGTCTCTAATGGTCAGCCACTGTGTCTGCAAGGGAAGACTGAAGTATCTGAGGTAGGAAAAGGATCCAGTTTTTTTTTTTTCAGTACCAGAGATTGAAATCAGGATCTTGCACCAGGCAAACACTTATTCCATTGAGCTATCTCCCTGGCTCATAATGATCCCATCTGGAGGTTGAAGAGTCTGTGCTGGAAGCCAGGAACTAAAGTCTAAGCTGACTGTGAAGATTGAAGTGGGTCCAATGAAGTGGAAGGCTGAATTCTTCCTCAACCCCTTTTTGTGCTGAGTATTTCTGCAGCAGGGCCCTCACAGACCACAGTGTGGAACAGCCAGGCAATGCAGCCAAACTGATACAAGGTATTGACCACCAGGCATCCAGCCAACTTGTTACAATGTATCAACTACTACAATTAGTATTGTTTAGGATACCAACTTATGGTATTTTATTGAACAACCAGAATGGACTAATATACTCCTCTTTTACAGGCAAAGAAGGAAAACTAAATACAATCATTCTCCCAAAGCTAACCCCCAAACAAACAAAAAACACGAAAACAAAATTGACACAAAATCTGTAAATATTCTTTAGACATACAAAAAGTTACATAAGCTCATTTACAATAAAATAGTTTCATGTCCCCTCAACTATGCTCAGTCTCATAATTCAAACCAACAAAATACCCAAAGGTTTGGGAGACTACTATATTTTTCCAAACCTCAACTTTTCTTCAGTTAATGGAAACCTTCTTCTTCTTCTTTTTTTTTTTTTTTTGTCTTTTTGAGACAGGGTCTCGCTATGCAGTTAAGGCTCGCCTTGAGCTCACTTTTGTAGCCCAGGCTGGTCTCGAACTCGCAGCAATCCTCCTGCCTCAGCCTTCCGGGTGCTGGGATTACAAGCGTGAGCCACCACACCCGGCAGGAAACCTTCTTTTAATGCATACTAGTCAATCATACATTTATTAGATGAGTTCCCTAATATAATTTTTTCAAATGTAAGTAAAAATTTTACCACAAATATAAAAAGTAAATGAAATTTTCAATGTTTTATGACAAGTGAAATTTAACCTCCCATACCTGATCTCTGAAAATTTCTAGGCAGGGCTTTGTACATGAGATGCCCGCTATTCGATCCCTTGTGCCTGCTGCCACATTTTCTTGGTTTTGCAGTTGAACATCTATGATCTGTCTCCTTATTGCTTGACTACAGTGCCTACTGGGATCTCAAGACTTTCCTAAAAACCATCAAGATAGTTTGACCAGGACACTTTGTTCACTCACTAGGCCCTAAAGCAGGCTCTTACAACAGCTTGTGCTAGGACCTGAAGAAGCAAGAAAATCTTCCCAGTTTTGTCCCAGTGGAACTGCCAGTTCTTCTCTCCTTGCTCCCATCTTTCTCCTTCATGTATTTTTTCTCTCAAAAGGGTTCACCTAAGAGGGGGAAAAGGCTATCAGAATGCCAGTAGAGTTCAAAATCTTGATTCCCTGGCTTACAAGTTCTCTGGATCTGACCATAGCTCCCCAGACCCTCTCATCTTCACAGATATAAGGTTCATCTGTGTGTTATATTCCTCCTCCATTGGCTTTGTACGTTAGCTGTAGGTGCAATGTATACATACACACTTTTTCTACTATCTATAGTTCTTAAAATGTCCCTGCATAGCACCTAGATGCCAGGTCATCAACTCTATTCTCAGATTTGCAGAAGAGTGAGCAGGGAGGATCACTCAGCCTGTCAGTCCGTGAAGGTCAGTCTGTGCAACAATGTAAGGTTTCATTTTTTTTTAAATTTCAGCAACAAAAATCATACATACAAGATATCTTGATGCCTCAAAAATTATCTTTCCTTATAGAAAAGAATTATTTTTAAAAATGTATTTGGTTGTTGCAGGGTCTCCCCACAGAGCTTGAACTTGTGGTGATACTCCTGCTTCCAGCCTCCCTAGTGCTGGCATTACAGCCATGCACTTCTATGCCTAGACCCTGGACTTAGCCCATGGTTGGGGGCAGGGATGAAGTGGCATGTGGTGTTGAGGACTGAACTGTGATCCCTGCACTTGTCTAAGCAGGTGGTTTTGTCTGCTGAGCTATCTCACTGGCACAAGAAACATTTTCACATGGAACTATTATGCTTATTATCAGAATAGAATTATCATTTCTGTTAATAAGAAGGCATACATTTTTAAAACAAGGCATAAGGTGGTAGGTACTACAAAGTGACACACACATCTTTGTATTTTTAAAATACAAAGTTATGGATGAGACTGTAAAACTGGTGAAGAATTAATACAAGATCAAATCATATTATGATTATGAAATATTTATTTTATTTGTTATGTAAGTACATACTGATTTTTTAACGGTATGAAAAACTGTGTCTAGTGGAGTTCTTGTTTTATCATAGTTTTTTTTTTTAACAACTTCTTGCACTCCTATGCAAGTTTAAAATATTGATTTATTTTCAAAATATCACATTTGAACCTCTATTTTCCAGAGTTAAATTTTTCTTAAGTCTATCTTACAGTTGTTCTATTATTTTTTCCCTTTTTATTTAAATTGTTTATGCTTACATGTTTGCAGCACACAAGGGTTGTGTTCATCTTGCGTATCTGACAGATGATTTAACTATAGTTGTCCCCATTACCCTCCACTTTTGCTGACTTCAGTGAATTTCAGGTACTCGTGCAAAATATAATAAAGAACGTTTTATTTTCACTAGTAAAGACATATGCTCAGTACACAGAGACTATGTCTTTTAATATTTATTTTTATTTTAAATGAGATCAAACTACAAATTAGTGTCATTTTAAGTATATGTTAATGTTTGCATTATTCTTCAAGAGTTCTAGTTTAACAACCTATTTATTGTTATTTCCAATTTATGCATGTGCTTTTGTATTTATAAAGATAAATAATTATTGCATGCTTAAATATTAAAGAACATCACAGTTACTTTTAGTCTTTCAGAATTTATAAACTAGAGAACCTCTGACTTTTGCAAGCAATGGGTATATTTTGCATTGCATTAGTCCTCTCTTATAAATGAAGGTTATATATTCAGATGACAAACTAGTAGAACTCTGAGACTATGCACAACAACCACTATGAGTGTGTGTGTGTGTGTGTGTGTGTGTGTGTGTGTGTGTGTGCAGCTGACTAGTAAGTTATCTAATAAAAGACTAGTGGCTGAACAGTGTGTACAATGCAGAAAAGACAAAGTGATTTATATCTAGTTTTGGGTGAAGAAAGAGCAAGTGAGATTTCATAGGACTATGTTGAAATTCTGTAATTTAAAACTTGTAAGTAATTTACGTCTACAGGTTTTTTTTTTTTTTTCAGTTAGTATTTTTTTAGATCATGCTTGGCTAAAAGAAATTGAAACCATACAATGTAAAAACTTGAGCTACTTTTCCTGATTTGTTTGATTTCATGTAATTTGGGGATGAAATTCATTTTGGTTCTAAAAAAATATCGCATAGTAGTATAGTTTGAGCTCTGTTAATAGTTAAATTTTTCATTCATATTTATTCAATAAGTTGGTATGAAATTTTGTAAATATAGGCAATTGTAAATATATATTCTATAATATTTTCTGGAATAGTGTAATTTCTACATATTATCAGATGGTATGCATGCTAATCAGCTATAAGAAATAGAAATGCACAAAGATCAAGTTTGTCAGAAAGTAATATATATGGAAAAATATTTGCATATCATGTATCCAATGATGAATGAATGTCGAAAATTTTTAAGTAACTCAAATAACTTAACCGAAATAAAACAACTGGATGAAAAATGAGTAAATAACCTGAAGAAACAGCTCTCAATAGAAGGGTTTCAAATGGGAAGCAGACAATATAGATAACAATGATGAGCTGAATAGTTTAAAAGGTTGAAACTGAAGTTTGAATTATTTCCCCAAATAAAATACAATTTTGAGAAGATAAATATGTGTATCGTGATTTTAAATATATATTTGTGGCAAAATTTAGACACACATCATATTAGAAGAGAATTTTTGTGGAAGTATAAATTGGTACAAATGGAATGTACCACATCTGAAATACATGGGCATAGAAATATATCCTAGTTTGAATTCTTTTCAAGTTGTGAAACATTTATATTTACATAATCATGGAGATGATATCCCAGTAAAGCATAAAATGTGTTTGTGTTTCATGTGAACTACTGCAAAAGACATTTTAGCTCATCTTGAAGAGTTGTCAAAGTCCCAAAAGTTTCAGCATTGCTGAAAAGGCCAAGTTCCAAGTCTTTTCCAAGATCCAAGGCAAACTCTTAATTATGACCTCCTGTACAAAAGTAAAGTTAAACATATCATATATTCAAAGGCACAAGATAAACATTACTATTCCAAAAGTTACCAACAGCAGGGTAATATAAAACACTGGGGCCAACACAAGTCCAAAATCCAGCAGGGCAAACATTAAATCCCAGAGATCCAACTGGAGCATCAGAAACAGTCTGCACTGACTTGTGAGCTCCATGTCATTCCGCACCTATGGTAAACTTGATGGTAGTTTCTTTATATTTTATTTATTTATTTATTTATTTATTTATTTATTTATTTATTTATTGTTTCAGAACCTTTGTTTGTTTAGTCACTAATTTTTATGGCTGGCTCAGCCTGCCCCAAGGGCAGGGCTGGCGCAGCATGTGGTGCCAGGGATCGAACCGCGGTCCCTGAAGCCGCCCAAGCTTGCCCAAGCTTTCCCAAGCAGGCGCTTTAGACCACTGAGCCATCCCACTGGGCCCCTTGATGGTAGTTTCCATAGCTTCTCTCTTAGGCTGGTCTTGCTGCCTCTTTTCATTTTCCCTTTGAAGATCCATCTTTCTGGCCTTTCCAAACTTCTGGGGTTTCCACTGAATTGGCTTCTCACTCACTGCTTCAGACACTGCTCTATCAGGGGCACACTACCTGGCTTCCCAGGCCTTTTGAAATTGAGACAGAAGCCTTCTTAACCTAACAACTCCTGCATTCTGAATGTGCCTGTAACTAATGCCACATTGATTATGCCAACGTCTGCTGCCAGCTGGAGCAGTAGTCAGGCTTCCTTCCCTCTTGGCTGTAGAGGTCGAAGGCCTGGATCACTGAACACTCTGACCTTGATTCTGAGCAACAAATTCTCCATGCCACCACTATTTTTGAACCTGGTTTGGCCACACTGCCGCCATTCTGTTACTTGAGCTTTCTTCTCAAAGCAATTCTGAGGCTGCCACCTGCTGTGATGTCCTTGGGCCATCTTTTTGATTATCTGGTTCCTTCCCAGCAATGGAGATCCTTTCAGCTCCATCATTGTAGTCCACAGCTCTCTTAGTGTTTCCTTCCTGGCCAAACTCACAACATTTTAAATCACCCTTCTTGGCTCTTTTCTCTTGATTTTCAACATAAATCTGGATAAAAGCCACCACTAACAACCATGCCACCACCCTAACAGTTTACTGCTTTGAAATATCTCTTGAAAGATTAATCAGTCTGTCATGCTTAATCTCAGTCTTAGGCAAAGTCTCTGGGCATGAGCTAAATTCTGACAGACTTTCATCCAAGCTATAGCACAAGTCATCTGAAGTCCAGCAACCAGTGCTGTCCTTTTTATCAGTATAAACCCCTCTACCTGATATTTACAGGTAGGCCTTCTGTCAGGCTTCTCATCTGAGTTCTGACCAGAATTTCCCCTGTAGAACAGCCAAAGCTTTTCCAGCTCTTTGCAAGTAGATGAGCTCTCCAAACATTTCCTATCTCCGCGCATAAGCCATTCTTTATACTCAGGCTTCAAGCCAGTCTTCCAGTCTGATCTCTGACCAGATTCTCCCCTACCATACAGCCAAAGTTTTTTCCAGACAAAATTTATCTGGATCTTTGAAAGTAGGCGACATCTCCAGACCTTTCCTGTCCTTCCCATAAGCCATTTCCAAAATCTCATGATCCACATGGTCAGGTTAGTCACAGCAGTGACCCCACTCCTGTTACCAAATTTGTCCTTGTTACTCTTCTCTTGTTGCTGGGACAAATACCTGACACCTAAAATGAAGGAAGGAAAATTCTTCCTATTTAGCTTACAGTTACTAAAGGTTTCAGTCCATACTTGTCTGGCTCCAAGGCAGACTGGTACATGGGAGAGAACAGCATTTCATAGTAGTGGAATAACTGCAACAGAGGCAACCAACTAATCGGTGCAACAGAGAGCAATAGAGAGAGTTTGTATCTCTTTATGTTGAATTCAGGATCTCTGCCTCAGCCTACTGCCTCAGGCCATGCGCATAATCCCAGCAGTACCCAGACTCATAAGCCCATCAATACTAAAACACATAATCCCAGTGGATCATGAATCAAGTCTCACACTCGAGGAGTTCCTACCCCATGATTGCATGAGGCTTTGGGGGAACAACTAGACATAAACCATAACAACTACATATACATATATGCATAAATACACACACATATTTATATATATATTATATATATATATACATATATACGTTGAAAGCAATATCCATAAGTATTTTAGTTCATCTTGATTTTGTTGTTTTTTGAGATAGAGTCTTACTATGCAGTTCAGGCTGGCCTTGAGCTCAGTTTTGTAGCTCAGGCTGGTCTCAAACTCCCACTGATCCTCCTGCCTCAGCTTCCCAAGTGCTGAGATTACAGGCATACACCACCATGCCCAGCTTCATCTTGATTTTGTCTGCAGAATGTCTAAAGAGTTGAGGGCTAATAGCCCACTTCTACCATTATATGCGAAGTATGATACTGCGCTTCTTGTGTATATATTTTATTTCAATCCATTAGCCTTGCTTCAATAAATAATATTGACTAAGAATTATTGATCAATAATATTTTTTATTCCAGGTGATTATTTCCTACTCATCTTTTGTTTAAAAGTCCTACATACCTACATACACAAAAGAATGGTTACAATCCTAAAGAAAGTATCAAATGTTAAGAAAAATGTAAAGTAATCCTTGCATAAGTATTTCATAGCATGGAGTAGGAAGAACAAAAATAATATTTTGGAAAACTATTTATAGTAGTTATTCACCATTATGCAGTTCATATTACTTCTAAATTATAAAAAAGTGCAGCTTACATATTTGTAAATATATACATAAATTAGCAGTTCAATGTGTGTGACATGTATGATGGTCATGAACACTTAGTTACAAGGGTATTTATAGAATCTTTGATTGCAATGTGTTTGAATATTGCCTTGACTCCAGGGGAAAGCTACTGGGTATCTTTCAATAGGACAGTAATGAGATTAGATTTATGGCTCTGTTTCCAAAGAATAATTTGACTCAAGAATGACAAATTATGGACGAGAACAAAACTGGTAAGGGGAAGAATAAAGTGGTGTCCTCATTCTGGCAAAAAGAAACAGTGATTTGGATATAGTTATTTGAAGGAGGAATAACCCAACTTATATTTAGGATATATTTTATTTGTGTTTGACATTTACTTGGAAGTTTTGTCTTAGAAATACTGTCTTATACATAGAAGGTACAAGGAAAAAGTAACAGGTATTTTTCACTTTATTTATTTATTTATTTATTTATTTATTTATTTATTGGCTTTTTGAGACAGGGTCTTGCTATGCAGTTCAGTCTGGCCTTGAGCTCACTTTTGTAGCTCAAGCTGGTCTTGATCTCAGAGCAATACCCCTGCCTCAGCCTCCCAAGTGCTGGGATTATAGGCTTGCGCCACCACACCTGGCTATTTTTTGCACTTTAATACATAACTGGGTTAGACATTAAATTGTGTAGCATATTTTTTTCCTTATCATGTTTTTGCACATGACTACTTATATTCTCGAGTACACAGTGTGCTCATATTACCTTAGTAAGTTTCTTCAAGATATCAGAATGTTTTCTCTGTACCAATTCTTAAAACATCTGTTACATTTGGACAGGAAAATAAATGATTAAGATAATAAAAGTGTAAGTAAAATTTGATGAAAATAATTCTTTACGCTTTCTGAAGGACTAATAGATCATGACTCTACTTAGAATGTTCTTATTTATTTACTGTTAAGGAAGAATCCTGGTCTCATACCCAATGGCATGGTGCAAATCAAATATAATCCCATATGTATGGAAAGAGGGCAATGAGACCTAACAGATCAAACAAGACAATTTATTACTCAGTGCACAGCAAGTATCATGAACATCAGCAGAGGTGTAACACTTTCCTTGGCTTCAAGTCCTATGGGGTGCCATAGTGCTCACAGATACCTCCAAGGTAAACAATAGACTCTGTAATTCTTCTCAGAAAACCTACAGGTTTTATAGAAAGCAATAAACTGGACTGTCTTTTATTTGAATAAAAACATTATAAAAGCAAAAAGACTTACAAAATTATTTCATCTTAACACTTTAAAACAGTATGTTTTCTCATTAAAATAGTATCTAAGGAATGACAAAATAAGATCATCTAAAGAGCATGTGGTAATATTTCTTTCTACCCAGTTAAGTGAACTTTTTTTTTTTTTTTTTTTTGTGGAACAGGGATTCAAACTCATGACCTTGAACTTGCCAGGCAGGCACTTGTGCCACGAGCTATCTCTCCAGCCCCAGTCAAAAAAAAATTGTGTGTGTGTGTGTGTGTGTGTGTGTGTGTGTGTGTGAACTCTTAATTCAATATCTGTGTTGTACTTGATTCAAACATTCTTAACTTTCTCAATCTGAATTCAGAGAAACTTCATTGTGTAAGTTTCTCTTATTATACATCATTCTGTTTGATCTATAAGTATACTGATAGAGAATATGGGAGCTTAGGAGGCATGTTTAGGAGGGCTGTTCTAAGTTTTGTTAAGGAGAAGGAATGTTAGGCCAGAGAATTGCTGAATACTTTTTTTTCTTTTAATGTGATTTTATCAAAGATAGCTCAGAGAAAAAGATTTAAAAAGTAACATCAATGCATATGGCTGGTATTCTATCTGTGGTCCTGCTTAAAAATGGTCTTTGGATTTTAGTTAACTAAGTACTATTTCTTCTCAATACCTTCAATATATAGTATTTTACTCTGAATAACTACTATGAAGATAACAATATGTATTGTCTTAATTATTTTGGCTGTCCTACTAACGTATTTTGAGACAAACTCATTGTTATTTTTCTTATTAAAATTAAAAAAAATACTTAGGTTAGATATACCTCTAACTTCTCTTAGTTCAATGAAGAGAAAGATTTGTACTAATAGTGTTTAGATAAGATAGCATGTCTGCATCTTGTACTCTGGATAACTGCTTTGAAGACAACAATATGCAATGTGTTAATTATTGGAATTGTCCTACTAACCCGTTTTGCAAGTGTCTCAATGCTATTTTTTCCTCACCAAAATTATTAAAATAAAAAAGAATGCAAGCATTGTTTTGTACAGCCATGCTTAAAACACCAGTACAGACCGGTAACATAGCTCAGTGGTATAAAGGGTCTGCTTAGGCAAATGGGTTGGGACCAACTCCAGCACCACAAGGCATACCAGCCTTGACCCTAGGGTGGGCTAAGCAGGCCACAGAAAGGAAGAAAGAAAGAAGCAAGCAAGCAAGCAAGCAAAAAAGAAAGAAAGAAAAAAGAAAGAAAGGAAGGAAGGAAGGAAGGAAGGAAGGAAGGAAGGACACCATTATAGGGCTAACTAGCCTAACATTGAAAGGTTTGGTTTATAACAAAATATCCTTTTTGGTTTTTTTTGTCTTTTTGAGACAGGGTTTCGCTATGCAGTTGAGGCTGGCCTTGAGCTCACTTTTGTAGCCCAGGCTGGTCTCGAACTCACACCAATCCTCCTGCCTCAGCCTCCTAAGTGCTGGGATTACAGGCGTGAGCCACCATGCCCGGCTCTAACAAAATATCTTAACAACTTGTCCATAACATATGAAGAAATTAGGTAACTAGATAGCCTTTTGCAGATGAATTATGCCAGGTTCTTTGAAGAAATCATTAAAGCTAAACTATCTATAAAGGATGACCTGATAGCTCAGTAGACTAAAGTGCCTGCTTAGGCCGAGAACAGTGGCCAGGGTTTGATCCTCTGTGTGCCATGCCACTCCCCCTACAGAGCACACTGAGATGGCAGTTAACACTGGGTGTGGTTTTGCGTGCCTGTTATCCCAGTGCTTGGGAGGCTGAAAACAAGTGAACCACTAGAAGTCTGATCTACACAGTGAGCCCCTGTAGACCCTGTACTAAATACAAAAACAGACAAAAGATATATATATATATATATATATATATATATATATATATATATATATATCAGCTACAAATGAATCTATGATAGTATAATAGCAGCTACATCAGTAAACAAATCTGTGGTGTAGTCTTCAAAATAAGTATTCAGTATATACCTTTTAATAAAGCTCAATGCTGTTATTTTTAAAATTCAATTGTATTTTGAAATTTCATTATGTTGTCCATACTGTAGCGAAGAATTTAGTGCACATTGCTAAATTCAAAGATTGTGGGGTTGGCCTCAGACCTCATGGTTAGCTCAGGGACTCGCTGGCTACTCAGGTTCTAAAGTAGGTAAAACAACAAATTGAAAGAAGATTTCACCTCAGATTGTCACCCTTACTTTCCACACAACCTCCTGGATGGAACTTAACTAGACCAAAGAGATCACTGTGACCATGAAGAAGCAGGGCAGTGGAATCCCTGGAGAATTCCATGCAAATCTCACAGCTGAAATGCAACCTAAAATGTACAGTAACCCCATGCTTACTCTTCTAACATTGAGCTCAAGCTGAAAGTAGAAAAAAAACGATGTTGAAATCAAAGCCAGTAGAGACTTATCAGGTGATCCTTAAAGCTGAGTGTAAGATTCTCTACAAATTATGATTCGTGAGCTGCATCATCCTGTCCGAATGAGGGTGTGTCACCCAGCACTTCCCTGATGGAGATATTCTCTGTGTTGGGCATGGACTTAGGGTACTCTAAAGAGGATGGTAGTGGTCTTTAGAGATTGACCTCACACAAATTTGAGAGTGCAACCAGTGGATGAGCTAAGCCACTGCCAAGTGCTTGAAGAGATTTGATCTGGAGACACCAGTTTCACTATCTTCCCTGGCTACCTAAGCCAAGACTCACACCCTCTTCTTCACGACAGAGCTGAGCAGTGTTATAGAGGACGCACAGTGGTAACCACACAGCATCACTGTGTTCTTCAGGAGACATCAAGAATGATTCAGTAGAGCTAAGGAGTGGCACAGCACTTGCCTAGTAGATGTAATATTTTGAGTTTAATTCCCAGGACCCAAATGATTTAGTGTTAGTTAGTGATCAGGCCACGGAGGTGAAACTCTTGAAGTGAATTCTTCATTATTCAAGGTCTGTTCTAGAAAAACAAAGCAATTAATTGTGGCACATTTTAAGGCTTAGTTATGATCCCAGGCTAGCCAGGTAGCAATGCTGACTTTGAGGCAATAAACAACCTGAATGATTTCAGCACCTCTAGGACACCCGTAGCATGAGGTGGCCACCCACAATGAGGACCTTGTTAACACTGTGAAGGCTTTTGTATGGGAGTGCATACCAGCACTCAGTACCAACCTTATTTGGACATCGCCACGGGAAACTCAAGAATCTGTTCCACAGTAACGACTTTTCAGCTGCTGGGCCAGGGCCATGCTGGAGGCCACCTCTGTGAAGAGCCCCCACCCATCACAACCCTGGATGGCACCGGTTGCACCTGTGTCATCCAACCCAGCATGGATCAATGGTGTTAGGAAGAAATGATAGAATAGGTCCACCTTGTGCTTCCTGGAAGTAATTTAAGTAAAAATTAAGGCTTAGAAAACAACAGGAAGTCACACTGTAAATCTTATACTTTCCCCTTGGCCATTTACTAATAATGAGATATATGCAAAGAGAGAGAGATTAACTAGCCAAAGATACTTAACTACTACACAGAGTACAACAAACTTGACCCAAAAAGAATAAAACTAACAAAACTCTAAAGTGGTATTTTCAGATGTGCAATGAACTCTGATCCTACACTCAATGAAGAAAAATAACTTACAAATAAAGACCAATTCAGAAAGGAAAATAAAAATACCAGTTTCCATTATGTTTTAGAAGGGATTGCCTATATGTTGTGTGTGATAAAAGTACAGTGATCTTCAAACATGAAGATAGCATCTTTGATCCACTATTCTTCCTTAGAAGGATTGTTTCCAGGGTGGGAAGCCCTCTTAAGAGAGAAGCTTTCAAAGGAACAATCATTCCTCAGTGCACAGAACATTGCAACATCTATGCTATAGTGCCAGATGTTGGACATATGAGATTCTGCTTGGGAATAAATTATATTCCAAAGGTAGATAGAATAATTTTAAGCAGATAATAGTGATTCTCCTGTTTTCAGTATCCCCCTTGCTGGGATTACAGGTGTGCATCACCACATCCAGTCTCAATGTCCCTCTCATAGCACCCCAGGGGTGGGGCTGGTAGGGAAGGTTGTGGATGGAACCTCCAAGCACTGCATCTGCCTAAGCAGTTGCTTTAATTAGCTGAGTTATCTCTCCAGGCCTTCAAATACTCATTCATCCTTTTACTAAGTGGAGAAACAATGTTTGAAAGAGCCCCAAGTTTATTTTAATTCAACAGAAGCGACATTATAATGATTTATAAGCAGTCTGAGATTGCATTTCATTGAGAATAAAAATAATTGAATTACTGTTTCTTTGTTTAGTAAAATATTTTATTGTTTATAAAGCTGCTTTTTAAAAATCATTATTTTGTATTCTTTGAAAAACAAGTAAATAAATAAATAAGGGCCAGTGAGATAGCTCAGTGGGCTAAGAGCCTGCTTTGGAAAGGGCAGGGACCTGGCACCACATGCCTTGCCAGCCCTGCCCCCAACCACAGTGAGCCAGCAACGGAGTCCATACGAGACGGTGCAGGCCTGTAATTCCAGCGCTGGGGAGACTGAAAACAGAAGGATAACTATAAGTTCGAGCTGCAGAACCTACACACACACACACACACACACACACACACACACACACACACACACACATAAATAAATAATAAAAATAAATGTAAAATGTTTTAAAATGCATGTGTGCTTGTAACAACCAAGGATAGTTCTAGAAAACAAAACATGGGTAGATATAAATATGAATAAACATAGATATATCTATTTCCAAATCTATGAATATATATATTCTGAAACTATAAAAAGCTCTGAGGGAACAGTACTAGAACATTCTGTATTAATCCACGTTGGTGAATGAGCAGCCAGAAATAATACAGCAAGTGAGGGGAACAGAACTGGCAACATTAGAAGGTAAGTGCATCCATTAACTGTCAGACTTGCAAACAAACTCAACTGTAAAATATGGAGATGAATGCCAAACTTATCTAAAATATCAATTAATAACAATGAAATACTAAGATCTTCATTGTTTAAATAAAATTGATACGAGGAAGGGTAGATTCATTATAGAGGATTTCAGTTTCATACAAGGGGTCTATGGATAAGAGGTAAGATAGAAAATCTAGAAGAGATTAAAAATCTCAAGCCTTCAATACAACCTCATGCAAAAAATTTCTAAAAGGTCATCTACAGCAGCCTCAAGTGCTAATGGATGGTTGTTATTTCTGATGACTTGGAATCATATCTTTTCATATACTCGATCACCTTGTCCATTCAGTCAGCCATTTTCAAATCATTTTATTAAATTCAACTGCTAATCCAGGCAGTAATCTGCATTTGCGTATAATTTTCCTACTGCAAAATCTTGGTCATTGGCACCATTTCATTTAAAACCTTTGCCAAATCCATGAAAAATAATAGACCAGCATTATCCTAATAACTTAAAATTGAGTAAAAAATGTTAACTGATTTTCTTTGTTTCCTATAGGCAATAAGTTGTATAATCAGAAATTTATAACTTCCAATACTGTTGTCCTTTAAAATGTAATAAAAATATAAAGATATATTCACTTTGCAGTCAGTGATAGCAAGACAGCACATCAATATGCTTTCCAAGATATGGTCGGGTTCAGTGACTCATTACAAGCAGACAAAGATTTGACATTTTTCAACACAAAGACATAAAAAATGATCAGGAAATGCATATCTCCTTTATCTCATTTTTACTTGTTGCATGCAAATACCAAATCACCATGCCCTGCTCTATGATTAGGTATAGTTATGAAATGTTTTTGAGGATTTGAAAAAAAGGTTTTTGAAAGAAAACTAGGGCCAGGAAGATAGCTCAGAGGCATAAAGTCCTGCCTGGCAAAAATAAGATCCTGAGTTTGACCCCCCATACCAAAAAAAAAAAAAAAAAAAAAAAGGAAAGAAAACTAAACCAAACAAGTAGTATTGTGGTCTAAACCTATTATTTTCCCCAAAGTCTTCCAGTGTGGGGAAAGTGATTGTTTCCTGAGGAGTGATGCACACTAGCAGACTCATACATTGAGGAATTCTTTACTGAGATATTAGGAAGTGGGTGAGGTTGGATGTGGGTCGCTGGTGTGGGACGCAGAATTGCGCATTTGTGTCCCCATCCTCAACGTGGGCAGACTTCCTCCTCCATACCTCTTTTGCCCCCCGATACTGGAGTGAGCCAATGAGCCAAAGTAAACCTCTCCTCCTTATATAGTGAGGCTCAGGTGCTGAGTTGTGTTGTGTCTCGGAGATGTGAAAGGGACTAAGACAAAGAACTCACTAGCACAGGCAAGAAAAATTTAGGGCTGTCCAAATGGCTCAGCGGATTAGTGTGCTTGCTTAGGCAGATGCAGTGGCCAGAGTTAGATCCCCAGCGTGCTGTGCCAGCCCTGCTTCTGGGGCGTGCTGAGACTGTAATTGAGACTGGGTGTGTTTGTACGTGCTTGTAATCCCAGCTCCTGGAAGGCTGAACACAGGTGGATCACTATGAGTCTGATCTGTTTAGTGAGACCCTGTAGACCCTGTAGGCCCTGTACTAAAACAGAAAAGATAAAATAATAATAAATTCTGTTTTAAAAAATTAAGAGAGAAAAACTGATTTGGCCATACCTTGCTTTCAAATTCCAAAATGTAAGTAATTAGAGAAGCATTATTATCTGTTTACAAATTGTCATTGAATTACTAAAATTTGACAAATTCATATTAACTGAACTTTCTATTTGCTTAGTTATTGGCAATAAAATGACAGTGCAGATTTACCAAGTTTTTCAAGTTCTTTATGGCAAGAGTAATGATTTTTTTGTGTCCACTGAATCAATAACTTTAACGAAAACTTGAAATGTGTACAACACTGAAATCTATATGTGAATCTAACACATAGATATTGGCAACATTTATAACTATCAAAAAATGGAAATAAAATAGTGAGGTGAGAGATGTTTAAATCTCACTTTCTCTCTCACTTACTGTATTATTTTATTTTGAGATTTTTATAAATCTATATTTCTCAATTTTATTGCTGCTAATCTTGATGTAACTATTGAAGTTATAGTGATACTTCACTTTACAAATGCTTCTGTTTTGTGAACTAGGTTTGTAAACAGAAACATAATGAAAAATATTGCTTCTGCACATGAACTGCACATGTGGTGGCAAGACTATGGTCCTCTTTCCCGCAGGAGCACAAATGCTGCCATTTTCCCCAGAATCAAGGAGCAAATTTAATTTTGGACTGAGGCACTGTTTTATAAATTTGAAATAAATGCTTACTATGATTTAGAAATGGCCTATCTTCATAAAATGACCTCAATTCTGTATTTGTCACTATTGCTATTTCACAAAATGTTATAAATGAGAGCAATTCATTTGTTTGAAAATAGCATATGCTGGGACTTGCTGGTTAGCTCAGTTGTTCAAGCACCTGCATGTGCAAACACAGTGTCACTCAGGGGACCATGGTTTGATTGTCAGCTTCACATGCCACACAAGACCCACCCTGAAGGCAGCCTGAGTCAGCTCCCCCCAAAAATAAATAGCATATGCTGTTTAAATACACACACACACATAAATACACACACACATAAATACACACACACACACACACACACATACAAAAGTAGTATGAAACAGAAAAATACACTCAATTCATTCAATGGCTACTTCTGTCACTACCGGATACTGCCTGATGTGATTAAACCTGAATGGGAATTTTCCTATGCATATCATTGCAAAAAGCCATAACTGCATTCTCACCATGTAAAATTATTTGCTGAGTATAGATCAAAGTATATTCTACAAACCACTTGTTCTGTACTTGTTCACACCTATGATTAAAGAGAACAAGCAGAAAGCAAATAATGACCACTCAGTTGGGAAGATGAAGGAAGCATTTTAGCTAAATGCAGTACACAATCCTGCATCACGTATTGAGAGAGAGAGAAAGCAAATGGTCATGTGGTAAAATAGAAGAGTCTGTATTTTAGAAGTGTTTTACTAATTAATGCAAGTTTCTTAATTTTCTTAAAATGTGGTATAGTTATGTAAGATTCTTTCATTATTAGTAGAAATTGTAAGAAAGATATGAGAAGTTGTACTACTATTTTTCTAGATTTGAAACTTTTCACAAACCCGAAATTTGAAATACTTTCATGCTTTCAAGAATTTATTTTTTAAATCTAAGTAACCTACAAATGATATCTATGATGATCACTGAAAAGACCTTCAAATTACAGATAACAGGAAATTTGTAAAAGAAATTTTACTAATGCAACCTTTTGGCTATTTCCATTTGAGAAGTAAGGGATCTTTTGGAGACAGGATTTTCCTGGATTTTCCAATTATTTCATTCTCTCATTTCCTCCTTCACTTATTGAAATAAGGCTAGAGAGACTCAACATAGCTGAGAGAGAAAAAAAATACATATTGGGAAAACTTAAGAACGACCCCAAATTAAAGAAAGTATTGGAAAGGTTCAACATATTCCCACAATGCCACAGAAAAATACTAAGAAAAACAATATACGCAACTCAAGGGACAATCCTCTAAGGGACGCAGCATTGCTCTGGCAGGTCCACTGTTCACACTCCCTGGCCCTCCAGAAGGTGGTCATTTTTATAGGCAAAACATCTGAGGAATCAATATAGCACTACAGACACCAGATTCTTGTACAAAATTGGCATTCACTACCCTGCTTGTCTTCTCACCCACAATCAGCACTGGGGAAAGGTTCATTCTGCATTTTCCCATTCAGTGAACACTGAACTTCCCCAGGGAATGAATTCATAGGCAAAAGTCATCCTCGCAGAGTTGGTACATTCCCCAGCGTGTCTCTCCATTCTAAGAAAATGCTACTTAGAAAACTGAATGTCTATTTCTAAAAGATTGAAGTTGGACCCATATATCTTACTCTGCATTAAGATAAAATCAAAATAATTCAAATATCAATAGCATCTAACCTAGTGGAAGAAAAAAATAAGTAAAATACTTTAAGTCATAGATGTAGGAGAGGATTGTTAAAACAGAATTCCAGCCAGGCGTGGTGGTGCACGCCTGTAATCCCAGCACTCAGGAGGCTGAAGCAGGAGGATCGGTGTGAGTTCGAGACCAGCCTTGGCTACAAAAGTGAGCTCAAGGCCAGCCTGGACTGCATACTGAGACCCTGTCTCAAAAAGACAAAACAAACAAACAAACAAACAAACAAAAACAGAATCCCATTTTCACAGGAAATAGCAGAAGGAACCATGTACTTTGATTATATCAATTTAAAAAGTCCTCTGTCCAGCAAAGGAATAAATTAGTAGAATGAAGAGAAAACAAATAGAATGGAGAATAATCTTTGTCAACTATTCCTCAGGTGGAGGTCAAAGGCCTACATTATTATTATTTTTTAAAATTAGAATACCTAAAATAAAAGACCCGGGCCAGGGAGAAACCTCAGATTCAGTAAACCTGCCTGGCAAGCTCAAGGTCCTGACTTTGGTCTCCAGTAGCAAAAATAAAATAAAATAACATAAAATAAAATAACATATTCAATCAAAAAATGGATAAGGAAAATAGACAGACAGCTTCCAGAAATACAAACTGTCATCAAATATATGAAAAATGTTCACCATTACTGGCAACTAGAAAAATTACAATTAAATCAACGCTAGGATTCCTTTTACAACAGAAAGAATTGCACTCATTCAGAACAAAAGAGCATCAAAGGCTAGTATTTCAGCACTGAAAAAGTAACCTTGGCATACTATCACCGGGAACATAAACTACTACAACCACTGTAATAAATCAGTTTTCAAGAACTGCAATTACAAATACAATGACTCAGCTATGCACGTAGTATGTATCCTCCCAGAATAGCTCAAGGCATCAGAAACCGTAAAACTGGTATAAAAATCTTACAATAATATAATTTACAATTACAAAACCCTAGAGCCATGTAGTTACTCCATACTGTCACCAAATGAACAGGTGAATGGACAAAGAAAGTATGGTATGTATACATAATGAAATAGTAGATAGCTCTAATTTTGAAACATTTATAGGAAAACAGACTTATCTGGAACATTATATGATATTATATTGTCGTGGTCACTTCTGTTTCATTGCTGGGACAAATACACAACACCCAAAATGAAGGAAGGAAAGGTTTGGAGAAGGTTTTACAGCTAGTGAACATTTTAGCTCATACTCAGCTGGCTCTAAGGCCGAGTGGCACACATGGTGGCATACAGCATCTATTCATGATGGCAGCAAAGAGCAAACAGAGCAAAAGGAGGAGAAGCAACAACAGTGGTTATAGAGAGTAAGTCTGTCTCCCTTGTAGTTACATTTAGGCCACCTGCCCCAGGCTGGATGTAACATTCACACCTGTAATCCCAGCAGCATGCACACCAATAATACCAGTGGATCATGCATTAATTAACAAGTCTACAAGTCCACCCCATGACTGAATAAGGCTTTGGGGAGGCAACTAAACATAAACCATAACATATGCTTAACATTATGTTAATTAAATGAATTAAAAATCAGACACAAGCTTAAACACAGTATGATGTTTATCACTTCACCGTAGCAAATTAAAGAGAATTAATGAAGGAAATGAAGGATGGATTGAATGAAACAAGGAGTCAGGTATTTTGGAAGTAAGGAGGGGCCCAGCAAACTGAGATTGAGAAAGAAGCTTAGGTAGTGAGAAATTAGGTATTACTTAGATATGCTATGAACTGGAACCAAATTCCCTCAGTGCATATAAACTTCATGTGTCATAAACATGAGTTAAGGATAATAATGTCAGCCAGAATGAAAATACTGAAAGGCATTTAGAGGTAGTGGAATGAGCTGGACTGGAAGGGGATTTTTAAAAATTAAAAAGGTTGTATTGAATATACATACCAAATTCTGGAGAGTAAACTCTATGTACTAGAAGCAAATAATAGTCAAATAAAACAAATCTGCAAAGCATAAGCACTACAGAGTTCAAAAGACTTTCCAAGCGTATAGTAGGGAAGTGGCAACCCTGGAGGAAGTTCACATGTCACTTGCTTGGTACCTTTCAGGGTGTTAGTGGCAAAGCATGTAGAAGCATTAAGAAATGCCACGTACATATGCTAACTCCTCACAGCAAATGTGATCATTATGCGTTACAAACATGTACTAAAAGAAAAGCACTAGGTGAGACTGGGCGTGGTGGTGCACACCTGTAATCCCAGGTCTTGGGAGTCTGTAAACAGGAGGAGGATCACTATGAGTCCAATTTAGTAGTAAGACCCTGAACACCCTGTAGACACTTCCCTAAAAAAACAAACAAATAAACAAACAAACAAACAAACAAAAAAGCCCACTAGGAATCATGATCACTCCACTAGTTCATGTAAAAGAAACAAAAATAAACACCCTTTCAATTATAAGAAGCCTACTACGAAAGCAATGTCCTCTATACATGTGAAAGCTATGATTCAGCTAATATCACAGAATTACTTGTAAATAACATAGTAAATAAATTTCTTGTGCAATGTTGGTCATATATCTTACCATGATTAAAAATATAGTCGAATAAATATTTTGGTTCCTGTGTAATTAATTATACATGCCTGACTTTGCAACAGACATCAATTTTGAAGAAGTAATATACTTTTACAATATATATTTTGTACAATAGAGCTTTCACTTAAGGACTTCTCCCCAAGTAAGTTTTCCCATGAACTTTGATTTTGATGAAAAATTTTTAGTAATCATGGCTTGGTGATTGGCTTGAATCACTGAGACTTTCACCCAACATCTCTTATGCTGTGAGAGTTCACTAAAGTGCTTGATGCTTTTAGTTATTAAAGTAAGTTTCTTTGTATCTTAAGAAGCACATTTACTCAAAAAAATTCTACTAGTTCTTTGGCACACAAAGTATCTGAGCTTAGATGTCTCAGATTTTATTTGGTTTTAAGCAAGTAATTCCATACGAAAGGTTCCTAACCTGCCATACCCAAACCTTAGTGTAAAAGGAGCATCACATTCTACTTGTCTGTATTTTTAGAGCAACCTAGTTTGAGTTTCACGTAGCTCTAACAATTGCAGAAAAGAATGTTTAAGTTGCTGTCCTATGTAAGTGAGTTCTGTTCATTTCAACTGCAACAAAGTACAGAGGATGTGAGATTCCTCAGAGTTCTGGTGAAGTTTAATCCCCAGGAAGGCTCACAGGGGCTGCCTTAAATGAGACCTTGGTTTGAGGCTCATAAAATAAATAAATAAACAAACAAAATAAACAGCACCAATTTGAAGCTTCTGTAGCTTTTTATTATATAACTATGAAAAGGGGAAGAAGGACAAAAGCATACCTATGCAGAAATTCATGTGAAAGGGGCCAGGGAGATAGCTCAGTGCAATAAGTGCTTGCTTGACAAGTGAAAGATCTTGAGTTCAATCCCTGGTATGGAAAATAAAATAGAATGAAATAGAGAAAATAAAAGAAAATCATATAAGTGACAGGAAAGGACAAGGAATGTGCAAAATCATGACCGCGTGATTTGCCTCTTGACTCACATTGGGATCAACCCACGTAACACATCAGAGCAAACCAGGGCAAGGGCCACAGCGTTTGTGCCTTAAGACAACGAGCTTTGATATTATGACCCATGGCCCTATGAGCTAGCTTTTAGTTTCTAACCATACCTTCTAAGGACTTCTGGTATTGTGATTCCCAAAAGTCCTACATCTCTACACATATATCATACACACATCTCTAGCCAACTACACTGCATTTTAAATTTTTATTACCCATGTAATTGCCTTAGCATCACCAGCCACTATCTGAAAGTGTGATCAATGCTATCTAAGGTTAATCATAGATGGCGGTCGATCACCTCTGTAGTTCCATCATTTCATGCCATCTGCGATTGCACATGCATAATCACATGAGCTTGTCACTGTTTAATTTTACTTAAAAAAAATCATTACATTTTTGTTCCTCGAATGTTGCTATTTCTTTAGAAATATTTCTTGCCTACTTATGAAACTTATGGTCTATAAGTTCCTTGTTTAACATGCACAAACCTAAGTGTCATCCTGTTAACTGCAACCACTGTTGCTTTTGTTCGTTCAACTTATCTCATATTCAATATAATGACAATCTATCACAGATGAGCAAACACACTAAAAACACCACATCAAGGCACAGTAAATATTAGTAACAATGAATTTTTACAAAAGTAATCTCAATAGCTACTACTACTAGGATTCTGAATGTGTATGAATCATCCAAAGTCAAAGTAAAGGGGTACATTTAAGTTTCTTCAAGGTTTAGCAGAAGCAATGACTAGTAATTCCACAAATATAGCATTTCTGTTGTTAAATGGCCTGTGGATATTTTGTACAATATAACATCATAAACTTCAGATAAACTATGTACTTTAATTGCCTGAACTTACAGAGATACAATCAATAGTGTAATAAGAATTGATTTGTGAAATATAATACTCGATAATGCAAACAGGCATATATAAGTGGTCCCATAAGGTTATAACCCTTAGTGATATCATATTTTTTAACTTTTGTCAATATAGATGTGTAATATATACACAATATTGAATTCACCTAAAGTTGTTTTTCACATAAAATATTGCTATCGTTAAGCAATGCATATAGAGTGTACATAGAGTGCTCATAAAAATAGATCATCTCACAGTTTTTTAGAGGAATATACTGCTTTTAAAATTTTCATGAGTAATATATGAAAACAGAAATTATATAAATTTGATAATTTAGTAATAGAGACTTAAGAAAAGCTTAATGTCATTGTTTTGAAATAATGTTAGTAGAACCACTGCCATATTGAAATTAGGTGTTTTGCATGCTATGCAAATCTTAAATACTTTAATGAGAGCTGCCTAACCAATTTACGCACCAATGTCCTACATCTACACAGAATTTTTCTTATGAGGGGTTCAAAAGGTATACAATTATAGCATGATGTAAGTAAAACTCGTGAAATTGTATCTGACAAAGCAATTCATGTGTAATTTCTTATGTTTTATCTATAAAATGAATATTCCAGCCATATGAAATAAAAATATACAAAAATATCAACGAGTTGTAGCTATAGAAAATAAATAGTTTTCTACCATACAATACTAAATTTAGTATTACTAATTTTTTATGTAACATTTCCAAAACATGTGTTAGGATGGTCATGTATATATCGCCATATTTCATTGTATAAATAGGTTAATATTAACATTCTAATAATCAAATAGTTAAGACATGTAATAAGTTAATTTTAACATTATTTATTTATTTACTTATTTATTTATATTATGGCTGCTCAGCCTGCCATGGTGGGTGGAAGCTGACAAAGCATGTGGTACCAGGGATCAAAGTGCAGCCCCTGCAGATGCCTAAGCTTGTTTAAGCAGGCACTTTAGACTGCTGAGGTGTTTTAGACTTGTGGACCCCAATAAGTTTGATTTTAAAGGTATGTTGTTGAGATATTCAGTGGAAATTCAAAATAGTGCGAATAAAAGCAGGAGTGAAAATAATGTTTGTTCTGCAGCTATTTGTAGGAAAACTTGCAAACTTAGGACACACTGAGAGAATAGAGATAATATCATCTTTCTCTAAAACTTGAGGAAGTACAAGTTCCTGACCACACTGTGCTAATAATAATTCTTTTTTTTTTTTTTACCTGTAAAATCTAACAATCAGTTCTTCTTTGTCTGTACTTTAATATCACTTTTTGAACTGAATAGCAGTTTCCTACAAGGTTTTGACAATAACAACCACAAAATTCATCTTCACAAATCTTCAGAAGGTGACAGAATTCCAAACAGAATGAGTGGATAAAGGCTACGAACTAGAGAACTGTGTCAACCACATCATCATACCTGATTGCCTCAGGCTTTAAGTTTAAATTTCTGAAATTCTCATGGAATTTAAAACCATAAAATTTCAATCTTGTGGTTTTCTCTTTATCCATATGGATGAAGCTAATACAGACATACCATTTTAATTAATTTTCATTAATCCATATGTATAGAATTTAGTAATCATTTTGAAATCTGTTATTACACCTTAGGGAAAATTGACCTTAAATTCCTTTAAATATTGAAACAGAACATTGTAGATGAAACAAACTTCAAAAATATAATGTGAAAAATTTAAACTACTTATACTTTATTTTAAAGGAGGATAAATTTTTTCTTAAAATGCCTGCCCCTTAGTGATTTGCACATTGGCAGTTAGGTGGATAAAAATTTTATTCTCAAAGTCCTGAAACTTTAACATAGAAAAATCATTTTATCCTCAGCCTTTGAAACCTGTTATATTTCTAAAATTCGAACAAGATATTCATAAGATGTTCTTGTTTGCTGTGCTATGGCGAGAGTGGGATGGAGCAGTGTAAAAATAAGATCGAGAGATTCAGTTGTGGGTATTGTGGGATGGGAATCAACCTTTTCTGGTGTGCAATTGACCATTATACACAATCTTTACTTAGCTTTTGATACATGTGACAAAGTCCACATTCATTGGAAAGGTAGCATTGCAAGCAAAATTCTTCACTTGTTACGTAAGATAGTCTATCAGAATAAATCAAAGTCTCAAAGTCACTTGTTAGTCTGTCTTTTTCCAGTCCTGTTCCCATTTCTTGGGGAAAGTTTTATTTATTACTGAAAATAATTAGTTCTTACCAATTATAAATAATTCAGCTTCATTTAAATGCTGACAATTCTAAATACTTGTTTTTATTTTGAATTTTATTTATTTATTATGTATATAGCACAAGGTCAACAGTGTCCCACTGCACAGATCAGACTCGAAGTGATCCTTCTATTTTCAGCCTCCCAAGCACTGAGATTACAAGAACACACGCTCATGTCCAGTCTCTGTCACTGTATCAGTGCATCCAGGGGATGCAGCCACTCGGGTACACTGGGTATCGAAGCTCAGTTCTGTACTTAAGACTTTTATGTTTTTAAAATCAATATATAAGGAGCTGGGGAGATAGCTCTGAGGCACAAGTGCATGCGTGGCAAGTGCAAGGTCGTGAGTGTGAACCCCGGTCCTGCAAAAAAAAAAGAAAAGCAAAAAAGAAAAATCAACATATAAAATTGTATTTTCATTTACCATATGGTTACAAAGGATTTATCAATTGTACAATGATGAAATCTAGCTAATTAACATTAGCTCTTTCATGCTGATGTAGTAACAAAGTTTAATATCTACTCTATTTTCATTTTGTCACGAATATAATACAGTGCCATTAAATATAGATATGTGTGGCACAATATGTACATTGAAGTTTTGCTTTTTATCTAACTGTAACTATATTTGATGAGCATCTTTCTATTCCCTTCTAACTCTTCAAGTGCCATAATTGATAATCATCCTGCTTTGCTAAAATATTGATATTTTAGATTTCAAATATGGGTGCAGTATTACAGTGTTGCCATATTATTATGCTTCATTTCACTTAATATAATATTATTATGTTTCATTTCACTTAATATAGTGTCCTCAGGTTGACCCAGGGAGGTGAAAATCCTCTTAAATCTTATTTATGTCTTTTTTGCAATTATTTCTTTAGTGTTTCTTTGTAGTCAGTGTAGGGATTTTTCAGTTTATTTCTAAGTTTCTTCGATGGTTTATAAATGGCAAGATACTAACATTTTTTGCTGTTTTTTTTTTTTTTTTTTTGAAACAGGGTTTTGAACACAATTTAGACTGAGAGATCCTCCTGCCTCAGCCACCCAACTCCTGGATTACAGGGGTACACCACCACTCCCAGCTAACCATGCCCAGTTATGGGACCTTCATGTCATGCAGTATGAGGACCTTGATCTTGCCCAGCAGGCACTTAGATTGCCAAGCTCTCTTTAGTCCCACTAAATTTATACACTGGTCTTACATTTTTCAAATTTACTGAATCCATTATTCACTAAGTTTATGATTGTCTTATGGTTTTTCACACAAATAATGAAGATCAAGTTTTTTTTTTCCTATTTTCTTATCCAGTTGGGTGGCTTTTAATTCTTTTTTTCTTGTCTTATTTCTTGGTAGTAATCCTAGTTCTATATTGAATTGAAATGTAGACAATAAGCATCTTTGCCTCCTTTCTGACTTCTTTATTTTTAGTTATCTGGCATTCAGCCTACATTTGGAGGACAGAGTTTATTTTTTCAATTGCTGTTGTAATGACTATTAAGACCAAATTTTAGAATTCTAAAGGGAAATTCATGATCTAACTTCATCCAGAAATTCTGAACCATTTATGTCTACATTTATTTAATCAAAAAGAACATACTAATAAAATTTGTAACATCAGCTGCTTATGTTTAAAAATAGTTTCAATATTCATAGAGTTTGGAATAAATTTGAAAACTAAAGCCTTCTTAAACTGTACCCTTAAATATTTAAATATTTAAATTTAAATTTTTCCCATAGGATGTTAAATAAAAGACATGAATTATAAATTTGAACTCAAGGGATATTCTTTAAACATATATACAAAATACAGCTAACTTTTTTCCTTGCTGTGGATTTTTAAAAATTGATTACTAAACTTCATTGTATTATTTCACAAGGAAATGTAAAACATGAAACTTACAGAATACTAAATTGAATTAGTGATTCAATATGGAAAAACAACTACCTTCTTTGAATATTATTATAAATTTTTTTTTATTTTTAGTATGGGGAACCGAACTCCTATCCTTGTACTTGTCAGGTTGGGGCTTTGCTGCTCATCTATATGCTTGGCCCTGAATATTGGTTAGTACAATGATGAACATGTTAAAATTATCATTTTTGCTTCCCCCCAAAAAATGTTTTAATGATATGTAATTTTCCATCTTGAGGGGAATTCTAATTTTATTAATTAATAATTGTAGTATATGATTGAAAAACATTTAATTTTAAATATTCTGCCAGATTTTTTGCCTTTTTGATGTAAGTGAAAAAGAGCCATACTTCCATCTTGAGTTCATTCTCTTTGTACATTATACAATGTGTCATGTTTTAGGTAGAATTTATCTATACTTTGTGGAGAGAAAATGTTTACAATTTTATTTTCTTTGATTTTTGTTTTCTTTTTTTACATATATAGCACAGAACCTATAGTGATTCTCTTGTTTTCGTGCTCCCAAATGCTGGGAACCACATCCAGTCTCAGTCACCATCTCAGCACACCCCCAAGGGCAGGGCTGGCATGGTACACCAGGAATCAAGGACTGGTCCTTACTCCTTGTCTAAGTAGGTGCTTGAGTCCACTATGCTATCTGGCCAACTCTACTGAGATAATTATGAAACATGAATTTTAAGTAATTTAAGTAATAAGATTTTAATTGTGAAGGCCTGAGAGGTTTTCTCTCTTGGTGACTCTCCTTAGGCACACTGTTCATCATTGGTCTCTTTACTCTGTAGCCCCATAATCTCCTTGAACAGAAAATTTCAGACACCACTGAGTTATAGGATGTTACAATACAGTTTCTCTTATGTCCTGAGTCCTCACTGACCTTGAAGGGCTAGGGTCAAAATATTGGCTATACTTGAAGACTTTCTTTTTCTCTAAGTTTTTGATCTGCAAACTTAAGTTGTTAATCCTCCAGAAGAGAAGGTTAATGATATTATTATGTACAATATAAGCACTTGAGCTTAATGTCACTATCTTTCTGAATATCAAACACCTTATATATAACATGGAACAGGTATTTTCCATCAGTCACTGATATTCTAATAAGTCCCTATAGAATGTGAAGAAAACAATTACATATTTTTCCACAGAAATTTAGAAATCTAACTATATACAAAATTGTAGCAGGACAATAGAACAAATTGGTTGAGCGATAGGTATGACTCATCCAGAAGGCTGACACTGGCAAAAGATCTACACAATGCTGTCCATAGTTTCAACATAAATCCTGAAGGGATTTGGCTGACCTTGCTAGATACAAAAGTTACACTTTTTGTTATATAGGTCTTGCTTTATCTTGGCCTTAACCATACAGTAGAAAAGTTTAACCACAAGATATAAAAAGTAATGACATATTAATATGCTGAGCTGTAAAAGGCTCAAGTCAACAGCTTCCTACACTGCCAGTTCTGCTTCTAATCCGCTACTGCTATGGACTATTAGAATATATATATATATATATATATATATATATATATATATATATATTTCCCCTGAGTTCATTCAGAAGAAAATTTAAACTAATAGTTTTTAGACAAGATATCATGTCTGCATCTTATACTCTGAAAGACTACTACAAAGACAAGCAATACACCATGTATTAATTATTGTAGCTGTTCTACTAACCTATTTTGAATGTGTCTCATTGTTATTTCTTTCTCATTAAAATTAATAAAAATTTAAAAGAATTATAATTAACTTGCTCAGTTAAAATCATTGTTACACAAGTGAATTTTAGAATAAATGCTGTAGCTATAACAATTTTATTGATTACAATACTGGCATCCACTAAACTGCTAGCCTGTGTGAACGCCACCTTAGAGAAGGAATGACAAGGTGTTTTGCCACTGTCTCATCCAAGTGTTTTCTGTGTTTGTAGAGCTCCACAGGAGGTCACACATAGGGGCACAATGTAGACATTCATTATAATGATAATTAATGTTGCATTTATACAAAGAATTCATAAATCTTCAATTCTTTCTCTTTTCATTTTTTAAATCTATTTATTCCTCTTCAATAAGAAGAAAGCTAAATGAAGAGTACTAAAAACCTTTAGAAGGAACTCTGTTTTCTAGGAGCCAATAGGCTATTGAAAAATGAAATTTATACTTGCAAAACTCATATCTTGATTCATGAAATACGTTTTTGTCCATTTCTCTCTCATATGCACCCGGGACTAAATGTGTACATATACCTGTCATGCCTGCATGCACACACTGACTTTCCCATGCACACACTGGGAAGTACCTCCCCCACAACTGCAGTAGCCATGAAAATTGACCAAGTGATTCTAGATTTGTTTTTCATTACTCTGAAATATCTTTGAAACCTGAGTTTTATTTACATTATCTGCAAAGTCATACTGGGAGAATAGATCACATAGATTATTTGTTATGATTCTGTATTTGTTTTTATTGCTTGTGTTCATTTTCTGAACTGTGTTTAACAAAGTAGACCTATAATTTAAAATGATAATGATAAATTTATTCCAAATCATAAGATCAAATATTGATGCACTTCAACATTTATTTTATTTGTTCAACATTTCATACATGGATATATCTATTGGTCTCACTTAGTTTATCACTAAGTAGCTTTCACACACTTAGTGTCATAGTTCACCACATACTTTATGGTTAAGGAGAATTATTTCAGGAAATCTAAAAAAAAAGAATCTATTTTATGAAGGCACAAAGGTGGCTTCTATTGTGTGAAAGTTCCCATTAATTACATATATAATTCATTGTGCTGATTTCTAATAGGCCTTTTTGGAAGGAAGGCACTTCCATTTCTCTATTTTTTAAGGAACTATTCAGGGGCACTTTAGTTTGGCACTTTGGTTTCTCGTTTCTGCTACAGGTAAGTCTCAGATAAAAAAGAATTCTGTAGGTATTCATATACCACCCACAAAACAAGCTATGGTATAAAGTCGATGTGGGCTACAGAGAAATAATTGCCTTTTGCTACCTGACTGTCCTTTCTACTAAATGTATCAGACTTGAAGTGAACTGTACCCTTTTGAAGTTCATTACAAGTGAACTTGACTTTTTCATGCCCCTTGAAAATTACACAGCTTGATTCATAACCAGTATTCTCTGCTTTTATTTTCTTTTAAATGTGAAGCCTTTGATCAGTAGCGATACGATAGCTGCCTCGTTATTACAAAACAATGAAATGTTGTTTTCTCTAGTAAGAACTGTTTGTAAATTACATTTGTTATTGGTTTTTTATGGAAAAACATTCCAGTTACTGTAGATTGATGTTAAAATCACACAGCATGACCATGTAGCTTGAGAAATAAAACATGACTGTACACTGTATCCAATGGCTACTTTTTTTCCAATAGCTATTTTAAACAATATATGGCCATATTATTTTTCAACCTTACAATATATGGGCATATTTTCAGTAAGATGATGTATTCCTTCATATCATTTACATAGGCAAAACGAAATAAGGGTTATATGTGAAAAAAGGTCTGTTGCTCTCTGGCTACATGACATTATATTAGTTAACAAATATATATATTCAATTAGATATTTACTTCTTTTCTGGTTTAACACCCATATATCTTGGTTAAAATTTGGAATTTCACGGATAATAAAAATTTGTTTTTGACATTTAATCACAAATATCAAAATTGAACAATTTTTACATTGACTAGGGTATAGGAATGTAAATCTTGAACAGTTATTTTACAGAATGGGTTTAAAGGAATATAAAGTAAAGATTAGTTCATATAAGCAATAAAGTAAAGGCAGATAAATAGTGATTTATCATTGAATATGTTTCTTTCAGTGGTATTATACCTTTTTTCCATTTTGGAATTTAAAACAAAGAGCACATATATCTTGAATTTTTAAAGTATGTATTGTAATAGCTTCTCATCTGAATCCTAATTGTATAATAATTCCTAACTACAGCTTTTAATTTTATAATCTTTGAAAAAGGTGTAATATTTTTAGAACATATGAAATAATTTAAGGATAAATTTTTCTCATTAATTGCTAAAATTATACAAGCACATGTAATATCTTTCTTTAAAAATGAACATGTTTCATTATATTTCACAGCCAGGGCTATGGTTATTATTGCATTAGAGAAATAAACTCAACAATTGTAAAAATTAAATCTAAAATCTGATCTACATTGAGTAGTGTTAATACTTTTCTTGTAAATTTACAAGAATGTTGATATGTCATAATCAGTACATTAGAGATGGAATTGAACAATCTGATGTTAAAATGAAAATCACTAGCAACTGTAATCAGAATATAGTATATGTGTTCTGAGCCTGAAACCAAGAAATAGTAATCACCTTATTCTTAGGGACTGCAGACATTAAAAGAAAGTTGAGCAGAAGAGACAAAGATAGGCTCGACATACTGATAAAAGAAACAATTTTGCAGAAAAAGGTAATACTAACAAATGTTAGTATACCCAATTTCATATAACAAAACACTATATGCAAAAGGGCAGATAGAAATCAGAACAATAGGATATTGGAATATTGGAAGACAATAACCTACTGTCACAATTAGAGATATTAATCAGCATAAAAATGGGCAAAGAACTACTGGAATTAAACCATAGCGCTGAATAACTAAACTCAGCAGATACCTTCAGATTATTTCATCCAGCAATAGAAATTATATTTTTCTCAAGAGCACATAGAACACAAAAGTTTTTCTAAAATAGACCATAAATTACACTCAAGTAATACACAATAGTTGAAATAACCCTGAATACTATCAAATCATAGCAGAATGAGGGTAGAAATAAATAAGAATTGAAATCACAGTAACTATGAAAATAAATACACAGATGCTAAACATTGAATTGGCTGTTGGATCACCAATGGGTTATAGGAGAAATCAATGTTTCTGAAATCAAATGACAATAGAAACAATATATACCAAAATTTATGAGACATAATGAAAATATTTCAGAGAGGAAATTTTATATCCAAAAAAATCCGCATGATAAAGAAGTCACCCCATATAAACAATCTTAATAATACATCTTAACACTCTATAATGATAGCAGAGTTCAAATCTGAAACTAATAGAAAAGAAAAAGTTTAAACATTATCATAGAAATAAATGAAATTATAAACAAAAATATAAAGAATCAGTAAATCCCAGCCCCGACCCGAATCCCAGCCGGTAGCAGAGCCAGCGCATCCGCTGCGGGTAAGCTGCCTGCACCCCTCTGCACCGCCTCTGCGTTCCTGCGACTAACTTCCTGTTCCAGCCCCGACCCAAATCGCAGCTGGCTGGGTCAGGATCCTTGGCCGGCCTTCCCCTCCCCCGCCCTCCCCCCTTTTTTTTTTTAACCGCTCCAGCCCAAGCTCCAGCAATGAACCCATCAAACCTCTCGTCTGGCAACCAATCTTCTGGTCCACGAGCCTACCAGGACTACTCAATCCCAAAGCTCCACCTAAACCTACAGACCACATCTGCCGGGATTCACAGAAGCCAGCAGCCAGAGCTCCAGCACAGAGTCAAGAACCTCTGTAGAGGAACCAGCTTGGAGTCTCCAGACCAAACGCCCATAGACACAGCATAATGCCACCAAAGTGCAGCGGTCGCTTCCATACAAAATGATAATAACAAGGAGGAGGGTGCAATTTCACGGCCAGTGCCCACACAAACCAAATACAGAAGACACTATCATGGAAGAAAATAGGAACCATACAGATGAAACCTCTGAATTGGTAGCATCTGAGGCAGACACACAAGTGCAGAAACTTATAGAGCAACGGAGATCAGAGATAACATCTGAAGCAAAAAAAGAAATACATGAAGTGGAAAAACGGCTGGAGAAACATATAGAGGACATCAGAGCAGAAATAATATCTAAAGTTGACAAAGACATGCCTAAATCAATAGCATCCCAAGTAGGGGAACAACTACACAAAAGTAGAAAGGAGAACAGAACAGAATTAATCTCTGTATTAGAGAGAGAAAGGATAACCATAATGACAGACTTCAATACTATTAAAGAAGACATCGATAAAAAATTAGAGGAGCATAGAAAAATGATGGACTGCCTGACGGAGCAATATAGGAAAGACATAGATCGCATGAAACAGTTTCAAAGAGATATACAAAAAAGTAAAACCTTGATCACAAGTTGACAGAGCCGAATGAACGAAAATGAAGATAGAGTTTGGAACATTGAAGACACAGTGGCAGACAGTGAAAGAGTACGAAAGGATCTTTTAAAAACAACCAGAATGCAGGAAAAAAATAATTCATCATCTGCAAGACGATGCAAAAATGAACAACGTGAGATTAATGGGAATCAATGAGAAAGGAGTCAATACAAATAATATAAAAAGAATATGGGCAGAAGTAATAGCAGAAAACTTCCCAAATTTGAGAAAACAATCAGACATTCAGGTCTGAAGCCTACAAAAACCCAAATAACATCAATCCAACTAAAAACACTCCAAGACATATAATAGTCAAGATACCAGAAATCCAGCTGAAGAATAATATACTAAAAGTGGCTACAGAAAAGAAACAGATCACATTTAAAGGAAAACTCATCACAATAACAGCAGACTTCTCTTCAAAAAACATGAAGTCAAGAAGAACATGGAGCAGAGTGCTTCAAGTCCTCCATGAAAAAAATTTTCAGCCCAGACTATTGTACCCGGCAAAACTCTCCTTCAAGTATGAGGGAGAAGTGAAATATTTCCATGACAAAGAACAACTAAAGAATTTCATGACATCAAAACCAGTGCTACATAATATTCTAACAAATATTTTAGAAAGGGACCAAAATGACCTGAATTCAACAAATGAGAACAGAAAGATGCCACCAAATACAGTAACCAACTAAACATAGGAGGAAAAATTGGTAAACTCTAGCGAATAAGAGTCATGTCAACCACAAGTCAATACATTTCATTTATAACCATCAATGTAAATGGATTCAGTTCTCCAATTAAAAGAAGTAGACGTGCAGAGTGGATAAGGAAACAGAGCCCAACAATATGCTGCATAGAAGAAACACACTTAACCCATAAAAAACTCATAGGTTTAAAGTTAAAGGTTGGAAAACAATACTACATGCTCCAGCACCT